>JAMKCH010000303.1:0-135186 GCA_023653785.1 Ophioderma brevispina
GTCCGAGTGGCGTTTGAGCCATTTTTGACCCCCTGTAACTTTTAATCGGAGCAAGGTGCATTTTTTCTGATCACATATTTGCAGCAAAAGGTAATCCTGAATACCAAGTTTGAAGGATATGAGGGGTGTAGTTCTTTATGTCACTCTGAATATTGAATTTCACACCGGTGCATGTTTTTGAGGTGACCCCCTCAAATTTAAAATTACTGTAGCGTGAAAACGAAAAAGAGGTACAGAGCTCTAATTTTCAGGATTTTAGTTTCTCATGAATATCTTTCAATACACCAAAAAAAGAAAGAAATCCATGAGGTGATGGTGTACTCAATTTGTTGAATTGGCATGGAATGACCCTGATGTTTAATATTTTCTACTAAGCAAATCTATTCATTACTCAAAATGTAAACATCTAAACAGCACTAGAGCATTTTTTTCCTAACTCCTCAATATGACTTTTCCAGGTCAAATTTTGGTCAATAGTGATACCCAGAAATCTAAAAGCATTGATTTGATTAATTTCGGTATCATCAATGGAAATTTTCAATTTGTTGGTTAGTTCTTTTGTTTTGATATGAGTGCCAAAGAGCATGTAATTAGTTTTTTAAGGTTGAGTGAAAGTTTATTTGACTTAAACCAGGTGTTTAGTTTACTAATTCCATTATTCATAATTGTATTGAGTATTTTTATTTCTTGGTGTGATGTAAATGCACTAGTGTCATCTGCATATAAAATAAAAGACAATTCATGAGCAGCATTTGGTATATCATTAACATAAATAATAAATCCCAAGGGCCCTAAAATTGAGCCGTGGGGCAATATATATATGGGAGGTTCTGCATCTACCTAAAGACAATGCAAATTGTTACATCAACATATCGGAGAAGGTAAGCAAGCATTCCTTATGAGTCATGATTGCACAAACATGCAGAAAAGAAAGTGTGTGTTAATATTTATATTAAAAATAAAGTCACCAAGTAGTTCTGTTTGTCCCAATGTGCAGTGTGACTCAAATAAAATGAAAGAAAATCAATTTTTTTAACATTCTAAATTTACCTTTGCGCAAATAATGAAAGTTGAAAATAATAATGAAAACGTCACCTACACAACCTTAAAAGAAATGAAACGGGAAACTGGAAATTGACTTTCATTGGCCTATAAGCATGTTTCTATCTATCTGCCTGCACCTCATAAAATTGTCAACAAAAATATCTGTCTGTGACTGACACTAATTGTCACACTATATAACCAATAATGCTTAGGGTGATGACCTGGATAAAGTTTTCATCTTGATAGAATGGCCTTAACCCCAAAACTCCATCTGTAAAGTTTCAACCAGTTTTGATATGAGAGCTAAAAACGTGATTTTGTAATCTTCATATAGAGTACTGTGTAAAATTGATATTGGTCAACCAAGTGGGGCACATCTTCACTCATAACAATCCAAACAAATCATCCTTGAGCCCTAAGATTTCACATGGTAAATGAAAAAAAAATTGTAGCTTGCTTCAGATACCAAAATTTTGACCACTTTCAGTAAAATATGGGGTTCTTGGAATGAGATTATTAGTGATCAAACCATGGCCCTTTAAAATATTGTAGCCTCAGCATTAAGGAAGCAATGTTATATTTCATATCCTTGCATTCCTTTAGCAGTCAAGGTCAGTCACCTTTGTGTATAATGCATGCAATTGTGTTAGATTTGTTCCCAGTCTGTGATTGGGAAATTTTCTCGGATCAGGAAGCCTGGTACACCAAATACCTCCTCACCTGTTGAGCCAAACAAATGTCTGGTATTACTATTGCCTGACCGGCCGGCTGGCCATCATTAGCCATATTGTGAGATGATTCAGAAAGCCAACCATCACCGTTACTATAGTGTTTCCTTCATAAGAAATAAAGTGCTTCCAATTACAATCAATGATGGCAGGCAACACTGTGAAGTGGTTTTTTTACCACTTTAAATACTTTTTTCCAAATGTTCTCCCCTGAATTTCCAGTGGCGTAAATTTCTTTTTGACATTGGGGGGATGGGGTTGATGAAAATTTATGAATGAAACGGGGTTTGGCGAAAAGATCCATTATTAGCACATGTGCGCGCGAAGCGCGCTAAAAATGTTGCCATTTAGAAGCTAAATTCGTTAAATGTGATTGTAATTAGAACAAAATGCGCGCGAAGCGCGCGGAAATTTACCATTTTTAAACTAAAATGGTAAAATATGAGGTTATTTTTGGTCAAAAACGCATGAACGGGCATCAACATTGGGGGGGATGATCGTATTGACCATCCCCCCTCATCAAAATATTGGGGGGGATATATCCCCCCCATCCCCCCAGGATTTACGCCTATGGGAATTTCCATGATCAAAATCCACTTTTCTGTGTCTGTGTGTGCGTGTAGGTGTGTATGTGTGTGTACATGTCTGTGTCTGTACCAAGCTTGACCATGTGTGCTTGCATATATATTGTATTATTGTGCCATTTTCTATTGTAAATAATATAAAGTTGTGATAAATAATGTTCTTGGCTTTGAATGACATCACTTTATAGACTTCTGCATCATTGATGCTCTGATTTTGTTTTCCAGGTGAGGGTTAGGATCATCTTACAAATGCAGATTAAAAAGATCTGTGAACCCCCAAATGTAGTGAAAAATAGAGATATACTCTATCGTGGAGTGCCCACAGCTGCGTGCGGGCCCCTGCTAGCTGAGTATACCAGCCAGATGAGTATACTGGAATGTTTTCAGAAGGTACTGTATACAACTATACATTAGACCTAATTAACGGCCAGGGCGCATAAGTCAGTCATTAAGGGGGCTGTTAAGTAAGGAATTCAAAGGAACTTTTTGCCGTATCTTAATTGTTGTTCCAACATATATAAAAATATACATATTTGAGAAGGAAACGACTTTAAGGAATCCAAATATGATATTTTTTCCCAAAAATATGTATTTTTGAGAAAATCATAAAAAATGGTGATTTTCACTCATTTTTTTTGGTTCCCTATAAAAAAATATAGAAACGTTATAAAAATGTGCCTTGTTCGTTTTTGTATTCCAGAGTCATAGTTCTAGGGTCGGTATTTCCCCTTTTTTCAAATTCTGCACTATTTATCAAATTATTTGCCAAAAAAGGCCAAAATCCGCGTGTTTCAATTTGGAGCAATGCCAAGATTGTTCAAAGGTTGACATAAATCACGATTTTTATCCAAAAATGAAAAACTAAAAAATACCGACCCTAGATTTTGATATGCTCTATACGATGCATTTCATTTCTTGCCTGTTGCTGATATGGATTTCGAGTAACTGGGAACCGAATTATCGCCGAAAGTGAACACAGAGAAAATTGCCATTTTGTCCAAATATTGTCCCGTTTCGCTACAAAATATAGCCTTATTCCAAAACACAAGCGTTTCATCGCTTATTCTTCACACTGCTTCTGCACCAGGTCAAATTACTTCATCTGGATACTTATGATCAAAATTCAACAATTTATGAGGCTCAAATCGTGAAATTAAAATCTCATTCTGTTTGCAAAAGCATCTCACGTGGGCAACCATTTTACAATTGTATATAAAGTTACCATGGGTATGCGTCATATCCAATTGATGCATCAAGGCGTTTCTGATGCGCTCATGCGCCGAATAGCACAGACGCGTATTGCGTAATATGCGAAATTACCCGCCCTTTTGCAGTTCAGCCCATGTGATTGTTTTGGGTAATAAATGCGTAACATAGTAAAAGTAAAATGAACAAAATATGAGGAAAAAATATAGATTCTGTTAAAATATATGGAAAGAAAACATGTTAGTGCCATTAAACATGAAAAAAACTAAAAACTGGCCATTTGACTAAGTTCCTGACTTAAGCACGGCCAAACCCAATAATGACCCCTGGATGACCTTTGACCCCAAAATGACCCCTCAAAAACGTGACCACAAACCTTGTACGGCGAAGCTCTACCGCCATACCAAAATTCATATCCATACCTCAAAGCACGGCCAAGTTACCCAATAACGACCCTTGGATGACCTTTGCCCCCAAAATGACCCCTCGAAAACTTGACCACAAACTCATAATTTTAAATAAAGCATGATTTAAAAGTTTGCAAGTGCATCCAGGGTATGCTGGTGCCACTGGTGCAGCAAGCTGAATCTTGATGTGTTACCGAGATTTGCTATTTGACACTCAACAGAATAAATCTAGGAAGTGGTCAAGATAAGGTTTTTGCACCAGGGACCACATTGCAGTGCATGTGTGTAGGACGGAACTCCAGTACAAACCAGTTCAGTCACTGTATAGCGAGTGTTTTTAATTTGATATTGTGTGATTTTGGTCAATGTGAGGGGGCACTCCCCCGACTTCCCCATTTCTGGATCTGCCACTGGACAAGGTTGCTCAGACTTTTAAGTTTCAATTGCCTTATATTGAGAGTAACATGGCCATGAATGTTTCAAGCTTATACGAGCCACTGAACTGTAGGTGCTCTCGTTTAAATATTGCAATTTTGTATTCCAATATACACTGCGAGCGTACGGATTTATTTATAGAATATTGCACTCATGGAAGCTGGTACAAGTAGGCCCTGTGTAAACACCATTGCATAAAGACACAATATACAAACATGTACTAATGAGTCATGGACAAGTCTACACAGAGGGGATTTCCCCTCAAGAATTCTGTGTGCTTAAAGTGCATATATGTACATGTACTCTATGTACATTAGGATGGTAATCTGTGGTAACATGCAAGGGCAGCAAGTTATGAGTGAGCACATAGGCTTTGAGATATATGCATGGCAGCTAGGTTTACAAGATGAGTTTTCATCACAATTCAGTTTCAACAATCCTTGAGGCAGATTACATACATTGAGGCAAGTTAATGTAATACCTTTAAAAAGTTTGATAATGACAATATCGGATCTATAGGTCAGCAATGACAAGCTATCAAGATGAATGTGAGAACATCTCTGGGGGACTTATTTTTAGCACTTTTTGTCTTGCCCATGTAATGTGTATGTGTACGTGTCTGCCAGTGGCGTATCGGGTCTGTCCGCTCTGAGGGGGCAAATTTCCCAGTCTTGGGAAATTTTCCCTCTGGGGGGGGGGGTCAAAAGGCCAATTTTTCCCGGTCAGAGGGCTAAAAAACGGCTGATTTAGCATGATTTTTGCTTACTACAACTAAAAACGTGACAAAATAAGTCGTCAGGGGGACCTGCCCCCCCCCCCCCGCCTGTTACGCCACTGGTGTCTGCACATTCTGTATTTGTTTGCATTATTTATTTGCTCTCAGTTTTCAATTATAACTAATATATCGTGGAGTTCAGTATGGGCTTTATATTGATGAAACTTGGTGGGTGATATAGGAGGGCAAAAGGTTCTTGTTAAAGCAAAGTGTGTTTATTATACAGCAAATTTTAATCATTTATGCAAAAAAAATAGTGCAATTTTTTGTTAGTGTAATATTATGAGGATGGGACCTCCACCATAGGGGCCTACATGTATGGAAGATCAGTGCTCAACAAATCTGTCTGATTGCCCACAGTACTAAACAATTCTCTCTATCCATTTAAAGGCACTATCAGTGATTTGCTAAATCATAAAATCGAAAAATATCTTCAAAAATCAGATTTTTGCAGGTCTGTAACAAGTACGGGTACCCTAACATACCCTGCAAATGATAAGACCAGAAGCAACCTAATAAGCACAGAATCCGATATTTTAGCCATTACTGTCCGAACGGACACTTACTACAACACGTAATTCAATGGAGAGTCAAATCTTTGAAGACTGCCGTTTTCTTCCTTTTCTGGCAATTCTTCAGTTGGAAAAAATAACTTATGAGAATTATACAGACTTAACCTTCGATTTTAAGCTATTACTGCAAATTTCAAATATTTTGACTCTTTCGGGTGAATCACTGATAGTGTCTTTAAATGTTACCAACCAGTAGTGTACCGTACTGACCGGCCAGTGCTTTGGGCAAGTTGCTTGTTCTGGTTCGGGGAAACTTGCCAATCTTGTGGGTCCTTAGTAGTGGGGTTTTGAAGCCAATGGTTTTTTTTTACCTGCATGTTTATCTTATATCGTATTGTCTTGAAATTTCGCATGTGTGCTTGGATGACGTGGGAATATAATGCAGCGTTTTCATTTGGTGATAATAAGGTTGTGAAAGCCAGGTTTCGGGTCTAATAAACAAACAAATTGGTTTGTGATGTGTCATACAGCTCCGTTTGGATGTGTGTATTGTAAATGGGTATGAAAGAAATTGAGAATAGCGAAGTCAATCCCCTTATCACTTGTCCTAGCTGCTATGTTGTATAAAGCTAGCCTTGCAAAGCTGTCCTTACAATTGTGTTTATTTACACTAGCTAAGGTCACAGACTTCACTCACTCTACCTCTGGAAGAGGGAATATTTGAACAAACTATTTTTAGACATATCTATATCAAGTAGGCCTTCTTCTTAATAACCATAATGTTAACTTAGAATATTAATTTAATCATATCTCATTATTAGAACTCAAGCTTTAGCCATTTACCCCAATCAATTTCCCCACATTCTATGTGAAATTAAAGGGCAGCAAAAAATTGTTATTCTGGTTTGGAAGAGGGCCATACCAAGGACAAAATGAATTGATCTTGATAACATACTTGCTAATTCAAATTTAACAGTTACCATGGTTACATTGCTCTAGAGAGAGGCCAATTCCAATAGCTGGTAATCACTTGGCAGTAAATTTCATATGTTTATCTAGCTAAATGATAGTTATGTTATAACTTCAATTAGCACTATTTGGCTATATAGGGGTATTCGCCAGCGAAGTGTTACGTGTAATCTGGTCGTTACTATATCAACTGGATCACACTTTTGAGTCCTGCACCACGATCAAAATGATCACTACACAAAGTCTACGGCGTGCAATAACATTCCAAAAGGTGCGTGATCCAGTAACCAGGGAGTTATGTAACCACTTCGATGGGGAATAGTAAACCTGGGACAAATATCTTCATCCCAGAGTAAACTTTCAATATTCACTTGACCCTGGGACTTGACCATACTTGCTTTCAACTTTTAGACTTTCAACTATAGTAGATTCAACCCATCGTGTACCCAGAGGAAAAGTTTTGGACAGCGTCGATTAGTTGGGAGAGGAGGCAGAAAAAAGAAACTATGTGGCTCGATTCACTTGTTTCATGAACGAACTAAGATAGTCTGGTCTTTGATGTTGGCATCATTTTTACATAGAGAGTGCAAAGACTATTGTGTTCCTTCGTATCCAAAACACGGCGCTCAAAAGTCAGTAACATTCAACTCAGGTCTGTTACATTGAATGCATTTAATACCACAAATACGATTAGTCAGAATGTTTTGATAGTTAATAACGTAGCTTTAAATGAGCTTATGTTGACTTGAATGTTTTCATTAAAGCACAGAATTGACTACACTATCCGACTACACGTATCAATAGATTTAGAGTGGAATTTTAATTTCCACGCACTGCACATGCCCCTCATTCAATGCCCATACCCTCGGAAAGTACTAGAGGTGACACGATGGGTTGAATCCACTATAGTAGTGGTTATTTATATTTCAAATCATTTTCATCTTCTTTGGACTCTTAGTTGTGGGAGTTATATTAGCTGAACAATGCTTTAGTCAGAAAAAGTATGTAGGCCTACCTTTCCTCAACAAACATTTGTTATATATGTAGAAACATAATTTGTTTTTGAAACATTATATAAATATAACAAATAGTGAATACTCGGTATATATATGTCACAAAAACTATGATCAGACCCTTAGACTATTTAAATTATTTATCTTATTCTTTTAGACCAGTTTCAGTGCGTGCATTTTCGTGGTGCCTCTTCAGGGTGGGTTGCTGTTAAATCGGGGTCCCTCAGGGTTCTGTGCTCGGTCCTCTTCTATTTAACTTATTTGTATTAGATCTGCCAAATTACGTTCAATCTCCTCTCCCGCAGTACGCAGATGACACCCTTCTATACAGGCCCCTTCGTTCAGTCAATGATGTCAACATCATTCAAAATGATCTTAATATTGTCCAGTGGTGTCAATCCAACAAAATGTTGCTCATCCCTGACAAGTGTAAAGTCATGAGGTTATCCAGAAGAAATTGTGCTGGGCGCTTGGATCCCACTTATAAAATTCTCAATTCACCTCTGGGTGTTGTTCACAGTCACAAGTACTTAGGTCTCATCATCACGTCTAATTTAAAAATGGGGTGATCATGTAAAAAATGTCACTTCTCGCGCCTCTAGGCTCCTCGGTTTTATTAGGCGGCTGGTCCGCTGCAATGATCCAAAAATTCTTGTCAGGCTTTATACTACACTGTGTCGTCCAATTCTTGAATACGGCGTTCCTTCTTGGTTACCACATCAAATTGGTCATATTAATTCTTTGGAAAAGATTCAAAAACTGCTGGCCCGTAGTTGCATTCCAGCACCCGGGGGTGAACTTCAGTATTGTGAGCGTCTTCAGCAGCTAGACCTCATATCACTGAGAGAGCGTTTTACATACCTGACTATCACCTTTGTGAGCAAATGTCTGCATGGCAAGTATGACATTGATCCTTTTCAATTTATCTCTGTCAACTCTCGCCATGCAGATACTCTTAAGTTTTCTCATACTTTGCCCGTACTGATACATTTAAATTTACCGTTTTTAATCGTTTTCCTGCTTTCTTTGATCAACTCCCTGCCGATATTCGTAATCAACCTTTGTTCAACCTCCCCAGGTTTTTATCTTTGGCTAAAGTGCACTTTAAAAATCTTAGTTGGCTTCAATGATTTGTTGGGTAATTTTTGTTTTTATTTTTTATAGGTGTGTGCATCTGTGTGGGTATTAGTCAGTTACTATATCAGTTTGAGTCAGCTCTGTGTGTACGTGGGAATACGTGTTTGATATTTCTTCTTGTGTGTAACGTGTGTTTCAAGTGTGAGTGGATGTAGTTTGTGTTATAAGGGGTGTGAGTAGATGGTGATACTTTTGTGTGTGGTTAATTGCTTAGGATCAAAGTTACATTGGCCCAGTACATCTCTTCCCTCTACATGTCTAACTCTTAAGCTTGTTGCTGTTTTGAGTGCACTTATAGGTTGGCCACTTTGAAAGTGATTTTTATTAATTGCTGTTTGGTCCTCCCTGCCAGGGTGCACTCTGTCCTATTTTGTTTTTGGTTATTGTAGTTGTGGGAAGAGATGCATTGTGACCATCCTTATATGATCAGATGTTTTTTTTTTTATACAAGTTGATAGTGCAATACTTTTTTATGAGTGTTATAGATACAAGTGTTATGACCATCCTCCATGTGGATGTTTTCTATTCGTCGTGCAATTCGGTACTTAATAATTTTTGTTTATGTTGTATGTTTTAATCTGGCAAAATAAAAATGAAGGAAATGTGGCCAATATTAAGAATTTTGTAAAAAGACATGTGACTATATAGCCTATTAATAGAGGGTCAATTGTCTTTTCACTCTACATTTTGTTGTCATATCAAATAAGAAACATATAATTTCTACTATCTATTTGATTTGTCACTTGTTCTTGGAGACGTTGTAATGAAACCGTGTGAATGTTTTTTGTACCCAACTTTGTATGTCCTGGCATGTAGAGACCAATGTTTACCATTTTACAAAAGTCAAATTCTGTTTTTGTATTCCATTTTACAAAAAACGATTTTCACCTGATTTTCTGTTAACATGAAAAATCAATGAAAATGACTATATTACAGTCTAAAGTACCTGTGTAGAGATTATCAATCATTGAGTCATGGAGTGTTCACAAAAGTTGACCTTCCACGCCCGACTCATTCGTTGTTCACTAAACATCTCGAGATTACAACAAACAATTTTAACAGAACAACCGGCATTTGAAAGCTAAGACTGTGCCTTTGAAGGTGATTAAGGTACAATGTAATCATCATGTCACAACTATATTTTGTAATTGCCAAAGAGAGCACTTTAACTTTTTTGAGACAGGCTGTAGATATCTGCTGTATCATAAGCAAGGGTTTACATGCATCGTTGATGCTCTTGTTTAATGTGAATGGATTTTTTGCATCATTTGAGGAAGAGTGCCCTCAAGGGTTAAGCATATAAATTAAAGGGGCATTATGCAAGTTAATTAATGGAGTTCAATGAGTTATATTTTAGAGTTTTTTGTTATGTTGGGTGAGATATGGATGAAATTCATCGATGAGTTGTTTTGAGTGAGGTAATATTTTGTTGGTGAGGTAATATTTTTTGAAAAAAAAATTGTTTGATTTTTTTTATGGGAATGTACTTTTGCATCATTTAACACCTTCAAATTGAATTAAAGGGGCATTATGCAATTTTCCACACACGTTCTGGAGTTCCATAAGAGTTATGTTTCGGAGTGTGTTGTTGTTTTGGTGAGTTCGTTCGTTCATTGATGAGTTTTTATGTTCTTTCTCCGTTAATTATAAATGGAGCCCATCAATGGTTTTAGCGTTATTTGTTCGTTTTTTGTGGTATGAATGGAGTTTATTGAGTTGATGCGTTAGGTGTTTTAAAGTCATTGGGCGAGTTATGGAGTTCATCAACCAGTTCAGAATTTTTAGAGGTTTTTTTTGGTGAGTTGTGGCATTCATTGATGAGTTATGTTTTACGAGGTTTTTTGGGTTTGGTGAGTTATGGATGGAGGTCACCAATGATGAGTTGTTTTTAGAGTTATCTGTTGGTGAGATATGGATAGAGTTATGCTTTTAGAGTTCTTTGGTGGGGTGATCGCGAAAGCCGGGTGACCACTTTGTATCTATTAAAAGGCCATTCATCCAGTATTTAAAGGGCAATTCCATTCATCAATTTACCAATTAAAAAGCCATTAATCAATTTACCAATTAAAGGGCCATTCAGGCCATTTCTCAGTTACCAATTAAAGGGCTATTCCTCCATTTGCCAAAGGCCCATTCCATCATTTACCTTGGAAAGGATAATGCAAATTTATTTAAAATTAAAGTGCCATTCCTTCATTTACCAATTAAAGGGCCATTCCTTCATTTACCAATGAAAGGAACATTCCTCAATTTACAAATTATTAAAAGGCTATTCCTCCATTTACCAATTAAAGGACCATTCCCAATTAAAGGGGCATTATATGATTTTCTGAAAATGGTTAAGATTATAATTGGATTAAAGAGGCATTATGTCATTTATGACAGGAATGTATTTTTGCACCATTTGAAGAAGAGCACCCTCCGGTTCATGTTGACCTCAAATACTTTGTACTACACTACATTTTCTATTTTGCCAAAGCATATTTTATGTCCACCTTGAATATCTTATTTGTTCAAAAACTGTCTGCCAACCAATAACTTGTCTGAGGTGTCTCATGCATGGCGTCTCCAGAGATCATTTCAGTTCCACCATATATGTGGGTCCTATGCATCATTGATGCTCTCATTTATAATACGATGATGAATACATCACATACTGGTCTATCTGTGTTCTATCTCAGAAAAAAGATCTATAAGTTTACAGTCATATTAGTCAATCAGAATGATGCAATATATCAAACCTATTGTGCATTTTGGGTGAAAAGTACCAAATTTGGCACAGATGTAGATCTTGATATGCTAAATAAATCTGGTCTAGGGGCCAATTAATTTCCTTCCAAGATGGCCGCCAAATTCAAAATGGCCGCCACTGTTAAAATGTATGTTTCTTTACGTGCTTTCTATAGGTTTATATGGTCCAATTACTCAATTTGATTGTGTTTTAGAACAGAAATGCCCTGATTGACATTCTACTGCTAATTCCATTGTTTACATGAGCAAACTTGATCCAAAATGGCAGAAAATCCAAAATGGCGGCCAATTTGTCACTTAAGCATATCATTTGATTATGAAGAAATGAATGGTTTCTTGATCTTGTTATGATTATCTTAGGGTGTTATTGAACAATGTGCATTAAAGAATTCACATCACCTTAAGAATACATCCAATTCAGATTTGAATCCAAAATGGCGGCAAAAAATCCAAAATGGCGGCTAATTTGCCAATTAAGCTTATCCTTTGATTATCAAGAAATGAATGTTTTCTTGATCTTGATATAACTCCCTTAAGGAAGGAATTCACATCAACTTAAGAGGAAACCAATTATGGTCTGTTGTTAAATTGATTCTTTCCATTATAATTTGGCCAATATGGCTGCCAAACCTCGAATGGCCACCACTTTTAATTAAAAGTGCCACTTACGTGCCTGTATGATTCGTTCGTGCTACTTGAATATGTCTCATACCGTTCAAAACAACATATCCTATTTGATTTCTTATTGTTGGCACTGTGGTTATATATACACAGCCTGTAAATTATACATCAAGTGGTGAGAGAATTAAAAATGATGGACAATTTGTCACCACCCCAAAGGATGGGTTGAATGTGCAGAAGTAGGCCTACATTGGTAGCCTTAATAAAATGTGGAGCAAAGGTCTTACTAAATACTTTCCATGAAAATTCCCGTTAAAGGTGGTGGTTCCGATTTATGTGTATTGTGTTCTCTACTTGATATGAGAGCCTGGCACTTGCACATACACCCCATCAAGTACCGTGGGAAACAAACTTGCGGTTTTGATGGTAGATACATTAATGCATGTTGCAAAGCCCTATTCAATACTGTGCTAATAAAGTGGTTAACCACTAAAACGGCGGTTTTTTGTTTATATCTTGGGAATGAAATGGATTCGAGGGCTCAAATTTGAGGACGACAATGAGAAAAATACGACCTTTCATCTGATATCAAAATTGATACTACTTCCGGGTAAATCAGGGGGGTCCCAAAGACGATCGGAACATGCCCCTTTAAGATGGTTACTACTTAAAATGTTGTTTGTTGTTAGTACTAGACTTACAGCAGCAATATCCCAACTAAAGGGATTAGAATATATCAATGTGCCCTACTTTAAATCATTTGACATTTGGCATGAAGGAAGGAAGGATGTATATTGTATTCTGCTCCAGCGGCGCAACCAGCGGGGGGCAGGGGGGGGGGGGAGCGCAAGCCCCCCAAACAGAACTCTTGCCCCCCCCCCTTCAGACACCCCAAATGAAACGGACTTTTTGTACAGTGTCTATGGAGAAAGGACCCAAATTTGCCCCCTCAAAAAAAGCCTTGGCACCCCTTCAGCCCCCCCCCCATTTGCAAAGGTCTGGTTACGCCACTGCTCTGCTCAAAGGCATGAAGTTTGCATCATATTAAAGTCCTCCATGTTGCTCACAATTCCTGCGGCAGTTACAATAATGTTATACATGCCATTTCAGCCTTTACGCCAATTCCCAAGTAGACTAGAGGCAAGCGCAAGCCTTTTGTAAGGTCTGACTTGACTAGCATCATTCAATGTGGAGGGTTTTTCTAATGCAAAAAGTAACATCATTGCTGACATGGTACAATCGCCCCATGTGATGTCCTATGTCTGAGGAAACCCACAGAGGAACTGAAGTTCATTGTACAACCATACCAGGAATGGTCTTGCCATCGAGAGACCACATCGACAGTTTGGAAGTGTGAAACATGGGCCCCGTTGCATAGAAACAACATCACTATCTGCTGACAACATCGAAGTCCCCACATTGAGCTCAGCTCTGTCATTGTTACATCAGTCTACAAACCTCCGTCAATAGATTTCGAGCACCCTCACTTCCATCTTGGGAATTTTTTTTCCCCAAACCAAAACCTTTTTTCTGCTTTGGCAGTTTCAACAGCCATAGTACCCAAATAGGGCTACAATGAGGCCAATAAAGACGGACAAGTTGTGGAAGAGTGGTAAGGTTAGACAGGCAACATCGACCTCACCTTCCACAACCACTAAGCAGGTAACATGTTACACCAACCAGTTGACCACAACTGCGTGTAAATGGCAAGTGCAGCAAGAAGCCTCCTGTCGGGTTATCACTGGATGTCTTCGACCAACTCAAACAGAAACTTAACTACATCTTAACAGGAATGCTCCATCAGACATCCGTCATATAGTCCAATAATGTTATGATTGGACCCCCACCACAAATTGCAACAGAAACCAATTTTGGTGTTAATATACTGTGAAATAGTTCAAAAATAATATATTAAAAGTCTACCAAAAATCAACCTAGTGGAACATGTAGAAATAAGGGGGCAACGTTTGTACAGGGTAAAAAATAGAATTGTCCGGAATTGATTAAGATGTACCAATTTATCAGGCTACTCTCATAAGGTTTAAAAAAAAGGTAGAGTTTGCACTATCTACGACCTATTGTTAGTACAATAGGCTCATAACGGTTCAAAGTCTTCCTGGGGTAAAATTCATAGCATGGTCCGATTTTGATCGGACTGGTGTAAACTGTTAAATTTGTCACACTAGATAAGTAAAGTAAATAGATTCTTGTTTGAACTTTTATATAAAGAATTAAAGAGCTATGACCTAGGACCTCCCATAGACCTGTAGCCCCCAGTCACATTTTGCGTGCTCCAATATTATGCAACAATATATACATGGTGCACCGATATTTCGGGTCTGTACCATTAGACGAACAATTTGACACCATTTTTACAACACGAACGATAAATCTAAAATTTCACCCATTGTGACCTTGAAACTATTTTGATTCATAACTATTGAAATACAACCTGCAGAGATGGCAAACATACACTTTTTTTAATCCTGGAAATTGTAACGAACACGTTGGAATACTTTTCGACACGTTGCTTATTTTCATATTTTTGACCCACGGTATAAAAACCTTACCCCTTAAAAACAATATGTTCCACTCCATTTGATTTTAGTAGGACTTTTGATATGGTGTTTATAAAGGTATTCTCAATACATTCTGTTGGAATTGCTTCTGTTGCATAGTGTTGGGTTAAGGCAGCATCATTTTTTTTCTATTTGACTGCTAATAGTGTAGCGAGCATGCAAGAGAATAGCTGCAAATATTTTAATGTGAAGAATATGGCCGGACAGAGACCAGCTGCTAACTGCTTTAAATCCAGAGGGAATTTCTTAAGCAAAGCCAATCCCCTTGAAACAGTCTCAAAGGAATTAAAAGACCCCTCGCCTCATGTGAAAGAAAGACATGCTATCAACTAAGTAAGATCTATTGGTATTAAACCTGGTGAGCATCTCCCACCTGAGCTGACTCCTCAGGGGCTGAATGACGATTCTCAAAAGATTGAGAACCGGAATTGTCCGATCTAAGGTTTCCTTTCAGAAGTCAGGTGGCTACCTGGAAATAGATAGGACACTACCTGTAATTGAAAACAGATGATAGCACAATCTTCTTCTTGGTCGCCCATGTTGGAGGCAACATTGGGCAGACAAGGACCTGCAGAAAATCAGTGAAGCAGCCAAAAATTGTATCCACCTCTGGGCTGGATCAAAAAATATTTGAAGAACCACTGTGGTGGTGGATCGATAACAAGAAGCCCCTTGATGGCAACTGCATCCACCAAGACACCCTGTATTTACATTACAATCCACTTCACAGCGGTTTTGAACATGCTTTTTGAATGCCTCTTTAAACATTCTGAAAAAGTGGGGAATTGGGGAATTAATTCCTGAAAATTTTGATATTTAAATGGGACAATTGTTGTCCTTTCAATAAGAAATCTTAAAAACAAAAAGCATTGAAGGGAAATTTTTGTAATCTTGAGAGGAAATTTGGATTGTATTCCCTGGTTTAGCGTTTTTGTCCATACAGGTTCCCACAATTGTGAAGCTCCAAATGTCACACCTCCGCAGTCAGCTGGATCTGGTAGCTCTGGTGCTCGCAGCAACTCTTGCCCAAGCAATGTCTGCTGATTGCTGCCTGTTTCATTGTTGATACAGTGCATTAGGTGGAATGAACTCAATAGCTCTCAATGGATCTCCCTTTATTGAATAAATAACTCTCTACAAGCATCATCAACACTATCACATGAGCTTCTTCTTCGTCATATGATGAAAACAAATCTTTCAATTGTTTGTCTTAGTGCTTTCACGGTATCTTCTGAAGGAGGATCTCAAGGTTTGCAAAAATGTTTTAACGCATCAATGCGTGTTTTTTCCTTTTTATTTGTGCAACTTTGCAGTTGTGAAACATCAGCAGAGACAAAGCTTTCTCTGGTCCTAAGGTCTGAGCGAACATATTATGTTCTGGGTATGATCTGTGGATTCTTTCCAGTACCAAATGCAGTATGAGTTCAGTAAGGTTGGACTGGCTGAACAATCTGTGTCCACAGTACGCAGCATGACCCTTTGGTATCCTTGAGCAGCAGAAGGCTGCTATCAGCTTCTTTCCATGGAGGTAGATAGTTAGATTGTTTAATAGTATCTGATTATTACACCATCACCCACTAACACTACCAGTACTACTAGCTGGAGTCTTAAACTATGAAGGGATGCGTGCATGCGCTGTAGAGTGGAGGTTCTACAAGTTATCAGAAATAATAAAATGAAGAATGAATGAGTAAATGAATGACTGAAACAATCCAAAAATACTTTGGTAATTTTTACAGTGATGCCAGATATGACCACATCACTTTCCTGGTATTTTATTCCATTGTAAACATGAATTAACAAGTGACATTAGCAGCTATTTTGAATATGACAACATTCTTATAGAAATTACACATTGACAGCACAAGCCAGCACATAAAACGTTACCTGGTAGAATGGCAATAAAACCTGTGAGGTACACCTTGACAAAGAAAATCAACAGTACATTTAAGGCATGTTAGTAAATTGATTGTGGCAGCCATTTTGAACATGACAGCCATCTTGTTTATGTGATACACATAGATAATAATGTAAAAGGTTTAACCATACAAGACACCAATTAAATCTTATCAGTTACCATGACACATATAAAATCAATACTACCTTTAACATATCAAATTTATAGTGGCTGCCATTTTTAATTTGGCAGCCATTTTTAATATGGCAGCCATTTTGATTTAATGTATATTGACCTTTACAACAACAAAATGTAGGTTTGGATATGTTGAGGGCCCAAAGTTTTAGGAAATCAACGAAACCCATGGTTTGCACTGTTAACTACAAAATAAACCTTTTCTTGTGCGCGTCAGCCATCTTGAGTTTAGGTTCCAATGTGTGACCGCCATTTTGAACTAAACTACGTTTTTGGTGAAATAACAGAAATAGTGATTAAAAAAGGTAAACCAAGTCTTATCTGACCTATACAATAAAGTTTAAAATCACATATTGGCAAATAAAAGCATGGTTGAACCATATATTAATGCATTTTTATAGGGTTACGAAGGGAAGATTTTCAATTGCGATTTTCTCGAAACACATATTTTGTGAGATCAGTATGTGATGAAGCCGACAATTTGTACATTTTATCAGCTTGAATGAATTAGGCCATAAATGTTTTAACATTTTTAAGATTTAAAAATTTCAAGTGCCCCAAACAGAATGATAACATCACAAAATTTATATTAAAGCAATATTAGCACATTTTTTTGAAGAGCGCCCCCCAATTTTTCAAAAAAATTGAGCTTTTTACACGGTTGCATTGGTAACTGGCTAGTAAACCATACCTGTGAATGGTTAAGCTCAAAAATGTCTGTGTCTCACAAACGAAGGAATTTTGTAATTAGAATAATTATTATCGGGATCCCGATAATCAACGGCTGCTGGAAACGGCCTTCCAATGTGAAATAGTCGGGAAATAGCACCATGTACGTGTCTACGCTCATCCATTAGTTGTTTTATTGGTTCAGGCAAATCAAGTTAAAGGTTATTTTTTCGAGGTGGCACTATTTCATCATGGACGGACATAAACGTAGCATTCCAGCTCTGCC
Source organism: Ophioderma brevispina (assembly GCA_023653785.1). NCBI lineage: Eukaryota > Metazoa > Echinodermata > Ophiuroidea > Amphilepidida > Ophiodermatidae > Ophioderma > Ophioderma brevispina. The sequence continues at coordinate 17,809 of JAMKCH010000303.1, forward strand.
GTTAAGTCCAATCTGGGATTCAAATTCCCGTCAAATTCTTATTACAAAATCGCTTATTTTATGATAAATACACATTTTTTAGCATTCTCGTTCGCAGGTATAGTTTCCTAGACAATCACCAACGTAACTGTGCCAAAATATCAAATTTTGAAAATTGGGGGCGCTCTTCAAAAAATGTGCGATTATTGCTTTAACGGTAAAATACTACATGTAGAGTGGTTGGAGTGGAAAGAAAAACATGTTACCGGTGGTTTTTGACAGCCCTGTTTCACTCATACAGCTGATTAACTTCCAAAATTAAGTGGCATATAATCCCCAAACAAAGTATAGAAATATAATCAATAAGAAAACACTTGAAATTTATTTATTTATTTAGATTCATTAGTCAAAATGAGGACTGGCAGCACCAGTTGCACTTCATCATATACTTGTATTTATGTTTGCCCTGACTACTATTCTATTGTGAATACATTCCAGTGTTTTAGTAAAAGTTTGTGTAGACAGTTTTGACAATATAGAACATAGATGTTCAATATACATGAGTTTCTAGAGTACAGAAATGTTTTAAAAATCCTACGCTGGATGCAAATAAATAGTACACCAGCCATTGCACACCCCAGCTGGCAGAGGCTTAGGAGTACTAGTTTTGGGTACTTGCTGTGGAAAATAAATTGCAACCTTTTGCCTGTGCTCTTATTGTTCCAGCGGCGAAATACCGCTTCATAAATTTGTTATATTCTCGTGAATGGTGTATTATTCCAATCATCTCTCCATTTGGTATCCCTCCATACGTGCAAAATAATGGATAAAAACAATACCGCGTCATCACAGGTGTTTATTATTTAAAAAGTTTTGTATCAGTTTAGATAGGCATAGTATATAGTTGATCGAAATGTCTTGGGATACAAATAAAATTATTTAAATTTTCTTTGTATTTTATTACAGCAAGTACCAGCATAGGATCATCCTGAGCAACATTCTTCAAATTGCCATTTATACAAATGTCTGGTAACAATGGCTCATTATGTCGATACAGGTGGTACTGCCATGGAGTTGACACAGATAGAACAGGGGCATTGCACTGGACTCTCTGCACCGATTTGTACACACAAAGGAATTCAACATGTAAAAAGACCAGAATGTAATGAAGACAAATCTAATATCTCACAAACTCAGAAAGGTACAAGTGTATCTTCACTAATATCCAAAGGTGGTCTCCCAAGTGATGGACATGTTAAAAGTTTGCCATCTCCAGTGTGTAGTCAAAATTCATGCTCTGCACATGATGCTTGGCCTACTTTAGGCAACCATTTGCAAGAGTCTGATATCAAGACATGTCCTTGTGTAGCAGAACCTAATGACAGTAAAGTTGAAGCTTGCCAACCACTTCTCAACAAAAAATGCAGCCAAAGGTGCAGTCGCCTTGTATTTTTAAATATCCAGATAATGTGAAGTGGTTTGCCCGTACAGAAACAGTGATACTTGAAAAGGACAAAGCAGGGAAGCTGGATTTAATTTCAAAGAAGTTCAAGTAAGTATACTGATGTTCACACTATAGTATCAGTAAAATTACAGTAAAACCAAACATAGGCCTTACATGCAATAGGGAACATTCATATGATAATAAGGCCCAGGGTCAATTGTAAAGGTCAAATGTCTTTTGAGGTCAAGTTATAAAAGAGGAGTGAGGGAAAGGTGGACTGCGAAAGCAGGCGACACTTGTGGTTCGAGAACTGCTTGTTGTATCAATACCATCATTGAGTGTATCGACATGTTGGACAGTCGATACTTACGACAATAGATACGACATGGTTTCAGATTCGACCTAGGTTTTACTGCCAAAAGTGTAAAAATGTGAAGTGCTTTAACATTGAAACAAAACATGTTTTCTAGGTTAAAATTTTGTATAGAATCCAAATCTGAAGTCAAAAATGCAAAATGTTGGATGCGTTCCGAGATATCGCATTTTGGGGTATTGCGCAATGCCGAGTCCCATAGAAACTTATGGTATTTTGCTGATAATTGCATCTTGTTTTGGTAAAAAAAAATTTTCTCAAATATTGTACAGTTTGACAAAAATTAATACTATACTATTGTGGGAATATGTCTTGGGCATAATCGATTAAAGCAATATTGGCACATTTTTTGAAGAGCGCCCCCAATTTTCAAAATTTTTATTTTTGCACAGTTATGTTGGTAATTGTCTAGGAAACTATACCTGCGGACGAGAATGCTAAAAAATGCGTATTTATCACAAAATAAGCGATTTTTGTAATCAGAATTGGGATCCCAGATTGGACTTAACGGCAGAGATGGAAATGCTACGTTTATGTCCGTCCATGATGAAATAGTGCCACCTCGAGAAAATAACCTCTAACTTGACTTGCCCGAACTATTAAAACAACTAATGGATGAGCGTAGATACGTACATGGCGCTATATCCCGGCTATTTCACATTGGAAGGCCGTTTCCAGCAGCCGTTGAATTATTATCGGGGATCCCCGATAATAATTATTCTAGTACAAAATTCCTTCGTTTGTGACACATAGACATTTTCGAGCTTAACCATTCACAGGTATAGTTTACTAGCCAGTTACCAATGCAACCGTGTAAAAATCTCAAAATTTTTGAAAAATTGGGGGCGCCCTTCAAAAAAATGTGCTAACATTGCTTTAACTTTTCAACAATGTCACCCTTTTCGGGTTTTTTTTCGCGGGTCCTCGAAACGCCGAATTTTAGGTAAAATTTGGAGTCCGCAAATTGATAAAAAAAAAATTCTCAAATTTTAGACAGGGTGAAAAAAAGTTAATACCATAACCATGTAGGGACTTACTTTGGGCATAATCGATTAAATTTTGAAGCCTATAGCTCTTTTAGTTTTCTCGTAATTCCAATTTTATCGAACAACAATATTTTTTTCACGCACTGGAAAAATCAAGGGGTAGGGGAAACATTTTTGTATTTTTAGGGTTATTCCTATACTTGAATTGAAGCAAGTTAGGTATCAATTTAAAGCTTATTAAATTCTGCATAAATGACAGGTAAATCATCACTGTAGACCCTTCCTTTCCAGAGATGTGATTGTGCAAAGAAAAATTTTTGTTTGAAAGTGCTAAATTTTGAATATCGTTTGTCACGGGACATGTCAAATTTGAACGGTTCTGGTGTGAAAATTATGAAATGATTGATAAAGCAAATACTTGAATCCATAAGTTATTACCGTTAACTGATATATTAACATTATAGAAGGTCATATATATGTATATTGTAGACTCTGTAAGTATTCAAAGTTGGTAGGTGAAAATTTTCTCACCCGAAAAGTGCGATTTTTGGTCAAAATCAGCCACAAATCAATATTTTGTAGCAAAATGGTGTATGATACAGGGTTTTTGATTAAAAATTCATAATCTATGAACAATTTCACATTAGAAAGGACATCTTAAAAATTAAACATGGTTACTTTTGCTCCGAAATGAATTTTTTTCACACTTTGGCACTAAAACCTCAGTCAATTCTGAAACCATGTCATAACAGGCCTATAAAATTTACACAGGATGTAGTCAGTGGAATAGATAATCTAAATTAGTTGTCAAAATTGTGTCGCCGTATTTTTTTGTCTTCTAATTTTATTGTAATAAATTTTCAAACAGTTATAATTTTATAATCAGCACTCACATACAGGCCTGTAACCAGGATTTTTTTAGGAGAGGGGCAATTTTTGTCTCGCCTGAACTTTGTTCGGCAGAGACTTAGTAATCACTTTTCTGTCTGTCTGTCTGTCTGTCTGTCTGTCTGTCTACCGTCCGTGTTCACGGCTTGTGTACGATTTATCTGGAGTTCCATAAGGGCTACGATGATGGAACTTGGTGGAAAGAAGCGGGTTGATGAGTTCTCGACCTGATTAGATTTTGGGCTTAAAATATGCTAATTAAGTATCTAATTTGCATAATTTACGATAATTTTCCTGCAAAGCTTGTGTACAAGTTTTCTGGAGTTCCGTACGGCGTATAATGATGTAACTTGGTGGAAGGAAGCGGGCTGAGGAGTTCTTGACCTGATTAGATTTTGGGCGTATTTCGGACAAATTAAATATGCAAATGAGCTAATTAATATGCAAAAATCAGCGTAATTGCTATAATTTTGAAACGTACATCAGATACGCAAAATTCCTTTGCTGCATGAAAGCCTATCATGATGCGCATCTTCTTGCAATTTGAAAGTGCGAGATATGTGCGGCTTATGTATGCAAATGAGCTAATTAAATATGCATCATTACTGTATCTCTGAAACGGTACATCGGATGGGCAAAATTCCTTCGAAACATGAAAGAATACTATGCCATGCATCTTTTGTGTTAATCATAATTGGGTCAAAGTGGCATTTTGGGCGTAAAATATTCTAATTAAGTGTCTAATTTGCATAATTTAAGGAAAAAAGCTTGTGTACAAGTTATCTAGAGTTCCATAAAGGCGTATAATGATGTAACTTGGTGGAAGGAAGCGGGCTGAAGAGTTTTCGACCTGATTAGATTTTGGGCCTATTTCGGGCAAATTAAGCATGCAAATGAGCTAATTAATATGCAAAAATCAGCGTAATTGCTATAATTTTGAAAGAGTGCATCGGATACATAAAATTCCTTCACTGCATGAGAGCCTATTATGGTGCGCATCTTGTTCGCCATTTGAAAGTAAGTGATATATGCGGCTTTGGTATGTAAATGAGCTAATTAAATATGCATAATTGCTAAACATATGTGAAAATCAGAAAAATGTTCGGGGCTGGGGAACCCTTTATTATCTTTTTGGAGCACTTTAGTATCGGTAAATCACATTTTCCCATAGAGTTGCGTGGTAAATAATGTAAAATTTTGAGCAAAAATGTACTTTTTGAAAGTCTTTTTCTCAAAAACAAATATGGTAAGCCATATTTTTTATTTCAGATTTGTTATCAGCACAAATGAATGTACTATATATCAAATTTTAAAGAAATTCTTCGGCCCATTTAAATCATGTAGCACAACTTCTAAAAGTAGTACAAAGCTGGTTGAGGTATCAAATTACAGCTCTTTCAAAGTTAGCAACCACATTCCAGATACTTGGGGGCTAGGTCAATACAGTGTGGTCCAAAAAAAGGTTTACACTTTTATATCTGCTAATCTATCAAAAGTGGGTGGACATATCACAATTTTTTGAAGATATTTATTAATTACAATATCTTGTTATAACCTAGTGAAAACGGCGTTCAAAACAAAGCTCAAATAACAAAATGGCGGCCATATAGCGAAAAATGGCCAAAACCCACTTTGCACACACGTAAGTCTATGGGACAACCATTATGGTTAACAGAAATCAATATCATTGCGTGAACTGGAGGCCTACTCACTTACCAAAACTACTGACCACCCTTCAAGTTTGTGTGAAGTGTTTACCGTTTGAACATGAATGAGAGAATACCTCAACCGTAAACTGAACTTGAAATGCCTATTTATATAATAATTAAGTTGATTTCAATTGGGGGGGGGGAAGATTTATATTGAAAGATATATGCATGATTTTCTTGCCATGACTGATCGAGACTCTGGTTGTACATTTTCGAAGTTTACATGGTTTGCATGGTTTGAGACAGGATCATAAAGAAGAAATATTGCAGCCGTTTTATTTTTAAATTTATAAGAGAAGCTTTAAATAATTTGGGGTGTCTTAATTCTTATCTTTGTGGTTATTATTAAATACCATGTTCCATGACGGGGTGTATTGTTCAATGTGTGTATCAATCTTGGATATAATTCATGACTGCCAACAGAGTGCCATAGACTTTATACGTGTGCAAAGTGTTTTTTTACCTTTTTTCTCTAGATGGCGGCCATTTTGTCATTTCAGCTTTGTTTTCAACGCCGTTTTCACCAGGTTCCAACAAGGTGTTGTAGTTAATAAATACCTTCAAACTATTTTGATATGTCTACCCACTTTTGAGAAATTTGCAGATGAAAAAGTGTAAACTTTTTTTTGGACCACTCTGTATGTTGTGTGTGAAAAATCAGAATATGAAAAGTGACCCTTCTTTATCATGCTCAGTAATATGTCTATACAAATGCAATTTAGCTTCATAACATTGATCAGGGTTTAACTCTGACCATTCTGACCATATATCAGGTCATAGAGGATGTGGTTTAGATTCTACATTTTCTAGAAATTGAAAAATTGGGAAGATGTCAATTGGAAGAAAAATCATTTTACTTCAAAGTTGTAAAAAGTTGAGAAAACAGCAGTTAAGACTGTAAATAATTTCTGTTATTAATCTCCCTGGCCTGGGCCATATACAAGCCTTTCCTCAATGTCATCTAAATTTTACTGTTTATTCTTATTCAGTGGGCGTGGTTTATCATGTTAACAAGAAATTTGATTGGATTAGGTCAAAGCTCCGCCCATCCATTACTGGGTAATGGATATAGTGCGTGCAGCAATTACGCGGTGTAGTCGAATATATGACACGCGGAACGGCGCGTTTATTTCGCGTTGGTACGCAAATGCAATTTACGCAGCTTGACGATCACTGCACGATGACTTTAATTCCTTGGATTGAAACATTTGTTTTCAAGAGGGGTGCAATTATTTAAATGAATAAAAAAGAATGATGTTAGAATATTTTTGACAAATAAATTATGTCGATTAAAACCAAAAATTACATAATTCTAAATAAGAATGAGAATAAAAGATGATATTTTTTGTTTTGGCCATCTTAGATGGTGTCATAATGGATGGGCATCCAATATTTTATCGTGGTTGCGCCGGCATCCACCACTCAAAATATTGGATGCCCATCCATTATGACACCAAGATGGCCAAAACAAAAAATCTCATCTTTTATTCTCTAAATCCCTGATATACCACCTTAAGCAATAAGTTGTGTAAAAATTAGGCTTTTTAACCTATTTGTTAGTCTTGTAGTGTTTTGCTGCCCTGGTTGATGGAGTACTGAAATCAGTCGTTGACAAGGACAAAGTCAGTATTCCATGGTATGGTGGAGTTGTTGGTTGATGGGTGGGGGTATTCAGGTAGTTGATGGACACGGGATCCAATGGGTTGCGTGATGGGTGGTGGAGCCAGTGGTTGATGGAGTAGTGGCATCAGCAAGGGATGCAAGTTTGTTTCCAGCAGATCACATGCATTTTAATTTGGAGCCATTTTACCATAGTTTGTTGTTTGTTTTTTTGGCTTACTAGTAGTAAGCCTATATGAGACTGAGGACGACTTGATCGATGCATTTTTTTCTTTAAATCTCGCCGAAAACAACTAAAGTGGCTTCAATATGTCAAGTTTTTAATCACGAATCATGCTTCATGGAAGAGAAGAATTTTGCAGCAATTTGGATATGTTTCAATCTAACGTATTTTCACGTGAACTTAATTTTCGCTGAGCTGAATGTGTAACACTGTATCACTTTGAACCTAACAGATTTGTTAAGACTAGGAATCCAAACGGTTCATAAACGTTACCTTGACATACAGCGGCGTGATAATGTTGTTGACTAACCCGGTAATAAGCGGTGTAAAATGAACAAACCAGTCATTCAGACAGCAATATTATTAGTTTTTTTTTTTTTTTTTTTTTTTTAAATGTCTGTTTTTACATGGTTTTTTTAATAAATGTAATTATAGATCATAACAGTTTAGTAAAACAAGTTCAGTTTTTATGTAGTAGCTATGAAATGTTTAAAATACTAAACAAGGTCTATTTACTATCTGCCTGTTTTTTCTGGTCCAAGGATGTGTGCCGCCCAATGGTTGTAGCCAGTGCAAGGTCAATTATTCCTCCAAGATGCCATACATATCACGCATGGATCGTGATGTTTGGCTATTTGTTGGACGTGTGGCGCGATGTGTGTGTGTGTGAGTGGGTGTGTGACGATTTAATTTATTTTGATTACTTAGCAGACGTTACCTATCATCTGGTTCGATTAAAATCATTATCTTCTATGATTTAGTAAGCTTTGCCTTGTGTGGGAATTGATTTGATTTAGATACCCCATTTTGATTTTTCCTTAAATTGTTTTTTTTTTTTCATATGAATCTATTTGATCCCTCTTAATGTAATGGTAAATTCTTTTATGATTTGTCTATCTCTACGGTATGGTTTTACGGGCGAACGCACCTAGGGAACACATGGTAGGGGTTTGGGACTTTTATTTCATTCAGGGGTTAAAGAAGTTTTTTTGGTTTTGTTTCTTTGTTTCTTTCTTTTTGCTATCCGCTTTGTTGGGAGTGGTAGTTTTGATGTTTTTTGTTTTGTTTTGGAATTGTTTCATATGCTTGTTGAGGTTAATTTTGCATGTCTTTGGAAGATTTTGAAATTATTTATGTTTTGGAGAATTCGGACTCACCTCTTTGAAGTGTGATGGTCCGTCTACCCTTCTGCCAACATGTCATAAACTGATCATGAAAGCCAATCACTTTGAGGAATTGTATTCGGGGGTGGACCTGTTGAAAAATAAGTGTAACTAATGAGGACTTGCTCTTTTGACCTCTTGAATATTTCAACAATGATGTAGTACAAGTAGTCCAAAGTCGCGTCTTTTCATCTTTCATTTTATGCGTATTCGTGATTTAAAGTGGACCTCTTCTGTATCTCTATCGGCACCCGCTAAAATCATCTTCCTATTACAATTTATAATCTGCCTTGTTGAGATTCCGAATATAGATGATTTGAAAGCTTTGTAGTCGTGTGCATTACATTCGTCAACATTTCTTGACCCCTGGTTCCAGCCCCGCCGCTGCGTGCCTGACTGAATGTCACAACAACACCTGTAAAGTCGTCTCTTTGCACTTTATCTTCTTACCATGCGAGGTTGAATGTACAGCCCACAACAAAGTATCTGTTTAGAAGGGGTGCGTCTTTAGTACTGGAAATATCTTGCAATGTATTATGTTTCTAATGCTTTAATGATGCCATAACAAGAAAATACAAGATCTACTCATATATATATCATCAGGTTTTGTGGGCATTAAAAATTCAACATTCAGTCATTTTCATTAAAAACAAATTTTGCATAATGTCCGCACATTTTACTTGACCGTCCCTTTTGTTCCTACTTGGTGTTAGACTTGCTAGTGAACAAAACCTTTAGCGAAGGGGACATGATTTTGCACCTCCCTTCACTTTGACTGGGTTTGGAGAACTTCTGATCAATTGCCGAGAACAAGAAAAATGAACACTTTTGTTACTATTTTACAATTTGGCACACAACTGGGACACCCGGGGAGAACCTTGGGGGGGAACTCCCCTCTCCGCGTAATCGTAAAACGGGGATCCCCAGGCTGGGTGCACGTAATTAACATGCAAATGAAAACCTCCAGGGTCGATTTGTAGGTGGGACTTTTTGACGAGCTGTGAACCTTGGCATGACCGAAAAAGGGGGATGGTTCGTCAAGCTCTCCCAAAATACTTCTGCTCAGAGAGAGGTATATGGAAAATAGACCTAAGCTGATTTAAGGCTTTTAGTTTTTCTTCGAGAGTTGTCTATTTTACGATGCGAGATACCTTTGATTTTGATGTTAGAAATTCGAAACTTCGTTATATTCATTGAGACCTCCCACTGACTGTGAGGCCAATATTGATTTCACACTCTCATTTTGTTATCACATCCAGTGATGCCTAATTAAAATTATGCACCGCATCTCATGATACCCAGGTCAACTGGTTCATTCGTAAAATAAGAGTCTTATAACATTAGAATTTAGATATCAGCCAGGATCTTCATGATCATGGGAAAAGTCCCCATACTTTTCCGCGCACATGGAATACAGCCCATTTGATGTTCGAACTACATGTATAAGGTCAGTGCATTTGACGGTAAACGCGGGAGTTGTCTAATCGCGCATGGCTTGCTTGGTCAACTTAGAAATATCATCCAAATATCAATTTAATGTCCCTATTTCTCTTTTCAATCCCACGTTTAGTTCCAGTCTGACAACCCTTATAGCACGTAATTGTAACTAAGGAATTATTTTCAATTTATTAAACAATATTCTCATATGGAACTGTGTCATATGACAGTTTCTTAAAATGTGGGGACTGTCGATGGAAGAACTCCACTTTTCAGAGAGTTATTCAAGAGAGCTCTCTCATGATGCAGTTTGTATGTGGATGAGTCCAACTTTTAATTGGATCCTCAAAATTTAGACTTTCCTCCTTTTCATGTATAATAAAAAAATCAACGACTTAGTTGCTATACTTGACAGTTCCTGAAATGGGGCTGTCGGACGTCGGAGCTCTGTCCATTTTTTCGGTAATAAGCTGTATTTTAAAGATCTCTATCTCATGATACAGTCCATATGTACATAGGTATAGCTTAGTTTTCAAGTTATGAGCTTTTAAGTTTAGCCTTTTACATTTAACCTTTTTATGTCATTTCCTGGTCAAAAATACTGATTTTTGGTCTGTGTAATATATGAAGCATGATTACCAAGTTACTCAAAAAGAACACTGACCAGCTTGAAGTTGATTACACAGATTGACCTTTGGTGTGATCCTATGTGACCTTTGACCCAATTTTTCATAAAATCAAACAAGGTTAACAATTGGTAATTTCTCACATATGGCATCGACCGATTACTTCATACTTTGCCAGGAGAACCACTGGCCAAGCACATGTGGTGTAAACCAAGTTGAACCTGCTGATGACCCCTATGTGAACTTTGAACCCGCTTTTGTGAAAATCTTTAAAACTACTTTCTGGCACATAAGATGCTACGGTTACTAAAGTTACTCAAAAAGACCCACTGCTCCATGACTCATGTAGATGGTACCAGATTGACCTTTGATGACCCCTATGTGGACCTTTGACCCAATTTCAGTTAAAATTCGAACAAGGTTAACAATTGGCTCATTTCTCACATACCCATCTGATTCACTTCATACTTGGCCAGCGAACCAACTGGCCCAATGCTCACATGTGGTGTAAACAAAGTGATCCTGCTGATGACCCCTATGTGAACATTTTGCCCCATTTGTAAAATCTTTAAACTATCATTTCTTTGGGCACATAATATGCTACCTACTAAAGTTACTCCAAAAGAACCACTGGCCATGACTTAATGTGAGATGTCACAGATTGATCCTTGATTACCCCTATGTGACCGTTGACCCAATTTCATTAAAATCGAACAAAGGTTACAAGTGCTCATTTCTCACATACATCGCGATGGAACGTCATACTTGATCAGAAGAAACCACTGGCCCAAGGTGCATATGATGTGTAAACAAGATCTGCTGATGACCCCTATGTGAACCTTTTGCCCCCCATTTTGTGAAAATCAAACACCAAAGTCTCTCAACAAAAAACTAGCAAAAGTCATCTAACATCAAACTACGTTGACAACGTGATGGCAGGCGACACAAGCTTTCTGAGGAACGATGTTATTTTTTATTACCTTTTTTACCTTTAACTTGAGAATATTGATTTCTTACCTATTTATTTCAAAAATGTGCACACATCCCTTTAGAAAGCTTGGCCCAAATTTATCCGATATCCGTTGTGATGTTTCTATTGATACTTTGGCATAAAATAATGCAGTGACATTGTTATGATGATTCTGTACACTACAAACATTTTGACAACCGTACCATGATGAATGGTATTTTCACATGATTAGATTACTGCAAGCACTTGCCCTGAAAAATGGGGTTGCAGCTTTGGTGATTGGTCCTAAAGATATGGTCCACTGAGAATAAGTCAGACAAAACCGAGCATCATTTTTCTTAGGCATTGAAATCCTCAATGCCATATCGACAGCACTGGCCTATCCCAATCCCTGCCCTTACAACAAGATGGAAAACTGGTATTTAGCACAACTGCAAGACTGGTCCATGGGTATTTCATGATGAATGAATAGTATCAACAAAGTATATTTTGGCAACCGGGCTTTTCAAATCTGTAAATGAGAGCATGCAGTGAGGTTGACTTTTGACCATGAGGTCAAGTCACACACGCGTCAAGTGAAGTCGCAAGCCCAATTGAATCGCATGATAAATCTGAGGTCAATGGCAGTCCCCAGTCAAACATACCAATCAAATGTCAAAGTTCAATCATTCCTACTTTACCACCTGTCAAACTGTAGTCTCGATACTGCATGGCGTATCAGGCGGGGGGGGGGGGGCGACTTGGCCAGGGAAAAATTTGCAAAATCATGGAAAATCCCCAATGCCAGCTCGAAGAGAAATTTCCCCAGACTGTGGGCAAATTTTGCCCCCTCAGAGCGGGCCGGCCTGTTACGCCACTTGGTTCGATACTATTAAAGCGTAAGCCTCAGCACCCCGGTTCGCTTGTTTAAATTTGACCCCTGTAGAAGCTAAATTTAACCTTTGACCTACAAGATCGTTTTCCATCTTATAACTCTATAAGGGTAAATCAGAGATAGCCACAAAACATACTTTTTTAATCCTTGTGATCCTCGCAATTTTGTATGCATTAAACACATTGGAGCACTTTTTTTCATTTTGACCCCTATTATCTTTTGCAAACCCCCTATCTCCCTACGGCTATACCCCCTTCAGTAATGGGCATCAATACATTTTTGTGTATGTCCTAGTAATGAGGTATCCCTGATATAAATGCCTCTTTGCCTCCCCCGCCCACCATTCGTATCCCTTTGGGCGTGAAAGGCAAGGGTAATTTGCAATAACACTCGTCTGCATGTGTGGGTTTATGTTCCAATTTGGTTAAGTTTTAATTAGGTTTTCAATGTAATATCTTCAGAATGGGTTAGGTTTTTCATTTGCATGACCTTCAAAAAGTTTAGTCCAATTTAAACCAGACCTAACTTCAGAATGCAATAGCAAGTTCGTGTCATATGTATCTCATCAGACAAAATGAAGCTTGCATCACAAAAAGCTTCAAATAAAAACAATACGGTCCAACATTTTCGCGCTCACTTAACTTTTACAATCCCCCAATTGAATTCGTATCTTTTGCCAATTTGGTCATTTGCAATAGACCTCAAACTAACACATAAACGAAGTTGTTGCAAACCATGCATCACCTCTGCAAGTTTTTTAGTAGAGAGAACCAACGGTTGCGCATGACTCCTTCACATTTCCTCCAGTTCGACTACACAAACAAATGGAAACTGTGCAAAGACCGATAAAACCTTCAGATTTTTGCGTTTTTTTGACCTTGAATGACCCCTGATGACTTCAATACCTACAAAATATAGACCATTTAACATCTTACTTCATTCTTTGTTGCCTCGAATCGTGTATGGCCCATAGTATTAAACTCTAACAGATACAATTTGCCCCGTGTGTAACAGTCAGACCGACCTATTTTCAAGAACGCAAGCCCTAACTGTTTACAACATTGCTGTTAACTGGTCTATTTCAGCATCAACACCTGAACCACTTCGCCACGCTTCGTCTCCACACACTTGCGTTTACCCCACTTAACACCCTTGGACCTTAAATGTCCCCTAATGACCTTATCATTACCTTTAAAGATATTTCGCATCCATCAATCCCACCCTAAGATCAAATATCTTACAACAAAGCATCACCATCTAACTTCCTTTAACCTTGAATGAACCCCATGGCCTCATCATGACCATAAAAAATCACCCCACTCCTATACCCTCAAAGTATCACGTCCATATACCGTTTTTCCCATTTGGATCACCTTCACCATAAATGAACTCCCAACAACCTTATGCAAATATGAAGCAAGTGGCATAAAATACAGAACCCTATTAGCCTCAGCATCATTGATGCTCTCGTTTTATTTTACTGAGGAATTTTCAATTTTTTGACAAAAAGCATCGAGAGATGATTGAACATTTCAATTTACTAAATATTAAGTGATCCACCCCGAAATCAAATATTTATTGTTTTTTCAATAAACTAATAATTGGACGATCATAATTTGCAATCTACTTTGACTTTTGCATTTAGCCATTTGAGTCATTCCTGGGAAGAAAACTTTTCATTTTTTTTTAAATCAAATAAAAAAGTGCATTTTAAATTAAGGTTTTGGACTAAACCTACTGCATTGTTTTTCTTACATGAACAATTTCAATTGCTATAGCCCTATATCCCTAACATCCTTTTTGAAAAAAGCTACATACTTGATGCTCACCGCAAAAAATGAGGTATCATGTTTTTTGTTAGATCTAGGGGCAAATTTCCCCCTAAAAACAAGACAGGGGTCCACTCCGTGATTTTTTGAAAAGTTGGAAAAAATGCAGTTAACTGTGGCAACAGAGATTTTGAGCACCCAAATATTGTCATAATAGTAATTCATATAGATTAGACACTCAAATAGATTTCTGACCTTGTGTGTTGGGCTAAGGAAAGTCTTAAAGAGAGAAAAAAGTGATTTTGATTTGCTTCTCTTTTTGCGAGGCTTTATTTCAGCGATATTTCGCCGAATAAATCTACATACCGCGGAAAAAGTAAAACTCACAAAAAATAATGTACTTCCAAGAGATGCTCAAAAATGGTAAACACAAATCATTGTACTGTAAACAGCATCCAGACTTCATGGGGTTAGGATTTTAAAACAGCTTGCCACATTCCCAATATAACCGACTATCATCACACCTCTTGTCATTTTTCCAAGTAAACAATTGAGATGAGAAATTGAAAAAAGAAAAACCCCACAATTGAGGACTATAAAATATTGCCGCGGGCCGGCTGGTACAAATAACCATCTGGCCCCGATTCTCAACTTCAACCTCTGAGATCTAATGGTGCATTCTCATGTGCCATGTTACATCTGACCGTGACCTTTGGCATTGTTTCACACTGTCGGGGTACTGTATGTAGTTGAAGGTTGTTTTGATCATTCGGACCCGCATTCAGACTTCTTATAACTTCATGGTAAACCTGGAATATGTATTAACTCAATTGGACGACGCGATTCATCTATCGGGGAAATCGGCTAGAGGTTCAGAAAGTTCGCACTGCATTGATTGGCCGCGACCTAAAATAACCGGAGAAAAGAAATGACGGCAAAAAGAAACCACCGATCTGCGGAAGGAAAATGTGGGCATTGGACATGTGTTTATCACCGGAATAAGAGCTTCGGATCGGTAGATACGCAAAGAAAAAAACAGGGTTTTGCAGCATATATAAACACAGATAATACAGTTGAGAAACTTTATGAAAGCATGCGGGAGATGCAATTGGTTTGATTGGGGTCAAAATAATTTGAATGGAGCATTTCATGTAAACAAATTCTTTGGACAATCGCGAAAATAATAACCTCGACAAAATTCGGCCTTTGGCAATTCGTAAAAAATAACTGTACGCGAAAATATTGGAATTATACAGTATTCAATGTTAAAAACATAGGGTCTGAATTTACGTTATTTGCTCCTTACGGATGTCCCAAGAAACATTTCTCAGCTTAATCCTTCAGTAGATGGGGATATTGTTTGGTGGAAAGCTTTACATTCAGGGCAAAAAATCAGTATTTCGATTTTTTTAGGGACATCCATGATTTGTGAACCTCTTGTTGCCCCTTCGGATATGGGAATTATCAATTAGCATGCCCCTTTGTTGCTTGTACCTATAAGGGTTTCACCTCACAATATCATAGCACAACTTAAACACCATACCCCATGGAGTAAGTAAGCCACAGATCATTGATGCATCCTTACAGGATTTGGGGGGCTTTTTTCAAATTTTCCCCACCGCCCCTCCCCTGGTGACGGGCCTGCTCACACACATCAGAGCCCCATGTAATCTTACTGGGATATAATTACTTGTTGTTATAGAGTGAAAGAAACCATGGAGGAAAAATACACATTGGTGCATAGTGTCATCCCTGGAGGACCAGCAGATGGGAAAGCTTTCCATGGGTGACTGTATCCTGTCTGCAAATGGCATTGACTCTACAGGGAGAAGGTTTAGAAGTACATAATTTGATACTTAGATGATACTTAGTACGATTGGGGGTTATATGCTACACCCAAAAAGGGCATATGACTGAGCAAGACATTTTGCGTGTTTTTACTGAGCAGTGATTTGCGGCAAATACTGAAAATGCCGGGTAACAGGCCCCAGTAGAAACATGCGGGCACAAAATTTTCGTCAAATATTCCGCAATTGCGGTCTCTCACCGTCATGGGAGACGTCTCAAAAGAACGGGTCACAACTGCTTGTAGAAACATGCTGCTGCATGGAATTGCGCCAAAAACATTGAAACTGAGAGCGTTCACAGGTGCCCCGCAGAAATGAGTAGCTGCATGCTTCAAGTACACGCAACTCGCGATTGAGCTAACCCTCAGCGACCTTTACTTTTGCACAAATGTTCTTCATTGGGGCCACGACCAGAAACCTCTATACCACATTAAAAATTGCGCTACCGCGAAAATAGTCCACCGATAGCGCGCACTACTTTTCGGGCAACTCACCGCCCATGCGCGGTGAGTCGTCCTTATCAAATGTTTCTCAAATTGGAACCCACTGTATTGCTGCGCTACGGAAATCTTTACAATTTCCCGGCATATAGCGTACGACCAGAAAGACGTTCAATTCGAGAAGCAATTAAGATCTTAGCCAAAAAGGTAGCCTAAGAGTTTAGTGTAGGTCGGCGAGTTAGATGTCAAGTTCGATAGTGTGTTTTTATCTCGCCGTATATCGAATTGTATTCACTTAAGAGGGCAGCCTCTCCTAGCCCGAGATTTGTGCGGTCACCTCTGTAAATCCACTTCTATCCTCCGTCTTATGACGAGGACGTTTTCCTGAAGAACGGGTGATTTTACGAGCCTTCTCTCACATGTTTTTATTGATCAGGCTGTGCCAGGAAAAGTGTAAACAATATTCTAGCCGTATATCGCCATGTTGAGTATTTATATGGTAGGCCGTCGTGCCTAAAAAAATGTGGTTTTTTATGGATATGCCGTTTGGACCAAAAAATATGATATTATTTTCAGGTATGGTAGGCCAGACCCCAATCGGGTCTTTTCAGGCTGAGATTCCATGTTTTTACTTTCAGGTATGGTGCGCCCGTGGTGCTTGTATAAGTCATTTTTGCGGGTTATGTTTATTGCCTTGTGCCAAATGGGGCTAGCTCCCCCACCCCGGGGGGCCCCCTTTTAGGGGTGTTGTGGGGGAGTCCTTTGGGTCCCGTTAGAGGGATTTGGGGCAGGTGAGTCAGATTGGGGACGGTCAACCCAAAATGGGACCATGCCAATTAGTTTGGAGTTTTTCACCGAGAGTCTCCCCATCGACTAGGGTGTTTCTGACGCGAATCTAAAAGGTTTGGACCCCCCTCTCAAACGGAAGTGGGTTCTCTAATTAGGGTCTTCTTCTCAGGCCCCTGGTCTTTTCTGGGCCGGGGGGGGGCCCAGGAACTCCATTTTGAGTTCGGGAAGGGGGGGGGACCTTTTCTCACTCGATCCGGTCCCCTCCCCTGGTATTGCTCGGGGTCCGCGGGGGGGGGGGGGGGGGGGGGCGAAAGAGTCATGGTCGCCTACACTGAAGTTGAAAGGTCGGGAGCTCCCAGCACCGCTCTTCGAAATCGCCTCAAACGGAAAAACTGAGTTGCAACAACCTGCATGGATTGTTATAGCGACCAATCGGTTCAGCGAGTGCAAGCAAAATGGCAGCCCCCCACAAAATAAACTAAACAAGCCAAAGTCGCAGAAAACATCGTGCCAAAAACTAGCCTAATTACGATTTTATGACAAGTACACACTATGTATTTAAATCATGTGTAAAGACACTCAATGAGTTGTATGTTTCATCCTGATTGTAAAAAAAATTGCAAATTTGACTATCGTCATGCGCATTACTGGCCGGTTCTGATACGTAAATCAACGCTGGACGCAAGCAGCATTTATGGAGCAATATGTGGTAAGTTCTAAATATCCAATCGGGTTTTCTTGATTCCAATGATGATATAGCAGTATTTGTAGACCTCGATCTTGATCATAGCATTGAGAAGTGTGTTCTTGTCCGTATCGTTATGTAAGCATCGTCACTTCCACCGCGATATCCAAGCATCATTCAAATGATCATACTGTATGATGCGAGACTAGATTAACAATAACAAGTACAAGATGAAGTTTCCGAATTCAACAGTTTGAAATTAAATCCCACACCGCCTAGTTTTAATATGAAAGAAACATTCCTATCCTCAACTGTATAAATATGTTTTACACATTGAAGGCATGGCCAACACAATTAAGCCTAATGGTCATGTGTCGTATAGTAGGACACCATAGCGTACATCATGTGAAAAATCAAGTAGTAAATCATCAATTTCGCTATTTGGTAGCATAGCATTAAAATGATGTACAACATCATAGTAAAACCATACATTTCTGAAAGTGAAGGTTTAAGGGACTATATATTTGCAATGTTGACGTGGATACAGGTGGCGAGAAATTATATAGGTGCATAACCCCAAAAAACCAAATAATTGCATTTTTGACCCACTTCTAATTTTTTTTATGATATTAAAAAACTATTTAAGAGCCGGATGAAACTGGCCGAGCAATGAATTACAAATAAAAGACGAAAAATCACGGTCTTCGAACCCGGCTCTCTCGCTATCAGGCGTGAGAGATACCACTCGGCCACAGAGGACTGCGTTTACGGGGATACGTGACGAGCGTCCTAAGATTTCAGTCTTTCAGAGTTTCAAGCGGCGTTAATTATATTATATATTTAGAAGGGGGGGGCCTTCATGCTATGCATGATTCTAGCGAATATATGACGAGGGCGAAACTCAATTACAATACGCGAGGATCACGTAAAATGATCTACTGAGAAAGTGAGAATTTAACAAAGCACCCAATGTTAGGTCACTGTGTTCACAATTTTTCCCCTTTGAATCTATTTTAAATCATACAAGATTAGCATAGAAGGAAGTACTGCATAACCATACACTTACAAGCACTTGTAAACCCTATCTGATATAGACTATGCCAGACCTAGAATTCCAAAAATAAAAGCACTTACGTGCATTTTGTGCATGCAGTGTGGAAAACTTACATGCACAAATCAAGTGCTACATGCACAAATCGGGATTTAAATGTATGTGGCCTGCCATATTTGGCCTACAGGCCCATATCAGCAGGCTGCTTCAGTTTTGTCAGTTTCAAAATCATGGTCCTGTTTTTTTTGCATTATTCAGAAAGTAAAAAAATAGGATCAGTGAATATCAAAAGGTAGTGATGTTTTGTTTACATTTGGTTTTGGCCTGAAATTCCCTTGGATTGATTAAAAGATGCTAAATCAGAATTGTGAAACTGATATTTTCTTTTTTTCCATACACCTAAAAATTTACATGCACATTGTGATATAGAAACCAGGAACTTTACATGCACCAAGAAAGTTATGCATATGTGATTTGGTGCACCCAATGTAAGTCGGGTTGCCCTATGCGAAAACTGCCTGATTGTATGTGTATTATTACGTCTGTAAACCATGCACCGAAAAAATTTCAAAAATTATTTTACAGTAGTCTCAAAGTAACACCCAAGTTGCTTTAAATGTGGGCAATCCATGTAGGAATTCGAGAGGTGCACCGCAGCACGTCATGGATTTTTTTTGCTTTAGTGTGGTGGTAGACGTTGATGAGAAATGAAATCCTGAAATTTTGAGTGACCATACATAGTCTTTCGTTTTCCCATAGAGCAAAAATGAGGGGGCGTCACCATCAAAAAGTGCTGCCCAATGTGAAAGACTATGTTGGAGGGTCAAAGATTAGTATTAATGAGTCCCCCACAACTTGAAAGATCGCTCTCTAGGGTAATCTTTGGTGTTAGAAAGAAATCAATCTGGCATACGAAATTCTCATAGATGTTTACTTTTAGAGTTAAGGAGGCGTTAAATATCGCCACCTTGTTATGTCAGGGCAAGTTTGGGGCGGGGTCATAATCCAAAGTAAGATATTTTAGTTGTCATCTTTAGTCAATCAGAGTACAAGTTAGAACTTTAAACAATGCAATTATGACACATTAGAAAGTAAATAAGTGAAAGGTACGTCCCATTAAAAATGGTTAATTTACTTATTGAACATTTGACCCCCTGAAAACCAATGTTGACATTCGACACCGCCCCTCTATTCAGATATGTGAAGATATATCATTGAACACTTTACTTAAAGAACTAGCTTGGGTCTTAATTTTTTTTAAACAACCAATACACCTAAAAGTTACCACACAAATGTGACCCAGAGGTCATTGAACATTCCATCACCTATAATACGGACTGTTTCAAGGTGATTGCAACTTTTGTCAACCAGGGAGTATTTTTTACACAGTTATGCAAGCTTCGATTTGTCTTTCCTGTGTGTGAAGAGTATAGAATTAGGAATTTAAGAACAAATAGGTTCTGGAGCTTAATCTTTTCTCACTTATTGTATTTTTTATCACAAAAGTTAGAGAAATTGAGCAATTTTGGTGAAAAATACATAATTCTTATGGGAAATTAGACTTCTTTGTCCTAATCATTATTTCCATATGCATTTTTTGGCAGCTCTGGCTGAATATGAACATTTAAGCTAAATTTTGGCATTTTATAACACTTTTTACCTCTATTTTGGACCAAAAAAGTTTTGACATAAACAAGTTGTTTTAAAAGAACAAAACAATAGTAGAGCAGAGAAAGAAATTTCCATAGATTAATTACTCCTAGTTTGTATAATATGTGGTGAAATGCCAGCAAATCTCACTCAATAAATTGGCAGATAATAAACTTTAGTGTTTGTTGCTGGCGTTTACATGGTGAACGGAATTGACCTAAAATCACTCTGAAATAACGTCGCCTGTTGCTTTATTGCCCTAGAAACTTGCGCGCGCTAACCTCGGAATTGCAGATTACAACATACGAATTATAAAGGCGATACAATCAAAGTACTAGTCACTAGAGAACATAAAGAGTCCATCATGATTTCCACCTATTAACATGAGAAAGAGAACAGGCGTGTAGGTCGATTACATTTTATGCGTCCGCTCTTCAAATTTTTAACATTTAGCTGGCTTGAAAGTGTGCATGGGGGTCTTTCTTAATTTCAAGACAAATGCAGGGATTATAAATATTGTCTTTCTTATTATTCAATTCAAGTGATTTGTATTCATCTTATTATCATAATTAATATTATTTGTTTATTAATGTGCTTTGTCTGAAACCCAGAGGGGTGTTTGAGTCAATACCCCCATGCACCAGTTTTTTGGAAATTTCACCTGTATAGGTCATGTGATCCCATAAAAAATCTTATTATTCCGTACCAAATAAAATCCTGACTTTCACACCTCATTTTAGCCCCCAAAGCATTAGTTACGTAGGGAATTTTTAGCATGATTATATCTTGTGGTTATTAAACTTTTTGCCGACACCTTTTGACTGACACGTGTTTAGTACGTTGCAGTGAGGAACTTGCTTGCCTCATGGGATTGATTCAAAAACCACCCTCTGGTATGAACCCCATAATGAGTACATAACATATTACAAAAAAACATGAAATTTAGAACCCGTTGATTGTTATAAAGTGTTTTAAAGTTTCATTCAAAGGAACCTTGAAGTATTGTAAATAGGTTAGAATTTGGTGCCTGTCTTATGGTCTTCCATCTTTCATCTTCATGATGCATACCCCTATTCTCGTCCTCCCCCCCCCGCGCCTTTTCCCCCCCCACTCCCTATCACTCTCTCTCGCCTAACACCCCTTCCCCTTCCTTTCTGTTTCCCACTTCCATCCTTTTCTCCGTCCATTGTTGATGTATGCAAAAGCTGTTGTACCGTACACTTTTTGGTTTTAGATAATTTTGGGTGGCTAAAAAACATTAGTTCTTCCCAAAAATCCTTTGAAATGTTGATGGATGATAGGTCTAATTGGGTTATTAATCAACCACAGCACTTTCATGTGATTTTAGCGACTCTATGGGGACTATTCATCAATAAATTTAATATAAAAAATGCATCACATTTTGTGATATGAAAGTTGGTGGTAATATCAATTTTAGGTGTAAACAGCCATATTTTATTGTCATTAGAGGCCAACTGTACGAAAAAAACTAAAAAGTAAATTTAGGGGCCTTAAGATTTGCTAAGAGTTCCTATGTACCCCTTTAAATTCTACACGAAACAAATGACGTGTGGCTAATATATGAAACTTCTAACAAAAGAACTCAAGAATTTGGTGAATGTAGATTTCGAAGACAGGTACAAGGGATGCTTGGACAAGGCTTTATGAATGTTTACAAAACTCCTTTATAGAAATTAGAGTTCTATAAAGCGGACAAAGAAAAAGCTAAATGTGTCTAAACGGTATTTTCTTAGTGCAATACGGTGACATTGAAATAAAAAAAAAAGACAAAACAAAAGCTCTGTTTTTATTTTGACGTCAATAAATTAACTAGCGTAATTAATTTCACATCAAGCCAAAAGCCAAAGACAGGGTAGAATTAATTTGCTCAATAACTTTCTAACAAATGTGCAATTGTCAAATAAACTGGATATTAAGGTTTTTTTTTTAAACTTACTGTTAGGAGTACCACTAAAATCAGGACAGACCCTTTAATCCTTTTAAGTTTAATTTCAAGTTTAAACAAAATTTTTAATGAGGGTGATGAGTATAATAATTATTGGATGCACGAGCAGTCTCATAAGTTTTAAAATTAGACCTCTGACAGACTAAAGCTTATTGAAACATTGCAAATATTGCGACAGTTACAATGGCATGGCACAGATTTAGAATCAAAGCAATCAACTATTACCACTGGCTTTTAGACTTTCCTTAAAATGAAATGAAACTCGCCAGTGCTGTTTTCATGGGGGTGATTATTTATTTTGTTGTTACATTGTACTTGAAAAATCTAAAATCTGCATGTCTAATGTAATCACTGAAAAATCAATATTGAAACACAAATTTAATACCCCCAAAACTGAAATGTGATACACCAATATTCTCCAAGTCATTTTCTATCTTTTAAAGCACGACCCAGTGTGGATGACCACTGCTATTCCTGGTCATTCAATTTTCTATCAAGCAAGATCTATACTTGTGGATTGAGATGGGATCACTGGATTCATTTTTCTGGCCAATCTAGTTGACCCGTTTGAAAACAAGTTATGCTCCAAAACTGGATGATGGACCACTGGTATGCCTGGTCATTAGGGCAATCAACATGACTGTGAATATGATGACCACTGGTATTCCGGGTAATTAAGCATCAAAACAGATATACGTGACCACTGGTATTCCTGGTCCATTATGCATCAAAAAAGACTATGAATTGATGACCAATGGTAGTCTGGTCATGCATCAAACACGGATTTGAATATTGATGACCATGGTATTCCTGGTCATATGCGTAACACAGACTAGGATCCCTGGTCATTAACATGCTTCAACACCGTTACACAGGGAATGATGATTCACTGGAAATACCACAAAATGTTCTACTTCCCTTTCTAGATGAATGTGATGACAATGGCACTAGTATCCCAACCATTTTACACAAAATCTTCAACACTGACTGATGAACATGGCATGCTTCAACACAGCTTTGTGACCCCATGTATCCTTGATCCTATATCA
This sequence comes from Ophioderma brevispina, assembly GCA_023653785.1. Taxonomy (NCBI): domain Eukaryota; kingdom Metazoa; phylum Echinodermata; class Ophiuroidea; order Amphilepidida; family Ophiodermatidae; genus Ophioderma; species Ophioderma brevispina. The sequence goes on from JAMKCH010000303.1 coordinate 41,347, forward strand.
TCTGGTATAAATGTTTCAAAACTGACTATGAATGATGACTATTATATGTCTGGTCATTCCCAAAAATGGTTTATGTTTAATAATATGATCACTCACTTGACTCAGTCATCACTAGTCTTAGACTGAGCTTCTAGGTAGGACTTTCAGGCATGATCCACGTGCTAGCCTGAAGTGGGTTCCCGTTTCAGTTCGGACGATGCACCATGCCATGGCATAGACCCGGACAATCATAAAAACCAAGTCGAAATAATGATACAACACTGGTAAACTAATGCAGTATAATGTATGATTCTGACCCCGTGCTGCAGTTTGTGATCCGTTGATCCGTCATCCCGCACTGTAAAGTAAATTTGTTCGCGCGTAGCCTGTGGGGGGGGGGGGGGTGTAGTAGTCATGTAGTGGCAGTCACGAGAAATGTTGTAGCAAATTTCAACAGCGACGGGTAACAAAGATTAGACGTGAATGGAGTCTATGGAGTCCGATAGCATTCTAAATTCTAATTTGTAGTCATTCATATCCCAACCCGAATAAAAAACACAATTTTTCTCACAACAAATCTCTAAACTATTAATAGCGAATAGAAACAGCCATTTTCGCAAAATCTAGTTAACCCCTGCCGTGATCACGGTAGTGTAAAATACCTTAAGTCCCGATTACTTCGAGATCAGGAAAACTACTTGTAGCAAGACTAGTCAGTATGTATTTCATACATGTACACGAAAAAGTACAGGAATACGTATTTTACACAATACGCCATGCTGGATACGACCACCTTTATTTTTAATTAGCTAAACATTACGTGCGGGGGTTTGAACGTTCTGTTTTATGCTATTGGCTCGCTTGCTGCTGTCCCGGGCTGAGTGACGAATTTTTAAGGGAAGTTCTGAATTCTCGATTTGCAAAAATATATACATTAGCAATAAAATGTTAACAATTCCTTGTCGGATAATTCAAATACATTATAAAAAAAATGATCATTTGCTCGGGAAAACCCGAACAGTAGTTATTTTGATAAGAAAATTGATATTATGTACAATTTATGATGAAAAATGGTGAAAAAAGAGGATTTAAATTAAACTTTGAAATAGTATTGTCCTTTGGTAATTTGTTTGTAAAAATATACCTTATAGATGCAGAACAAGGCGTTTGGTCAAAATTTAAAATAATTCAGTGTCAGTTAAAGGCAATACACTGAATAACATTACGTTGAACATCGAGCGCAAAAGCTCAGTGCTAAAATCCCTCTACTTCCGCGTTCAGTTTTGGCGCGAAACACGCAAGTGACGCGCGTGCGCACAACTCAGTTTCCATGTCTGAAGGCCGGTGCCCCGCTCCTACCATCCTTCGAGTTCACGTAGGAAGTCCGCCCCTGACCTCCCCTCTCCTAGTCGCACCTCCAGTCCCGGGGGGGATGATGGGTCGCAGGATGCCTATAACTCGAGGTGGAAGGTCAGGGGCTTCACCGCCTCCAACCATCCCTCGAGTTCACATAGGAAATCCGCCCCTATCCCCCTCCACTCCTCACAGAGGTCGGGACTTGGGTGCGTGTTCGGGACACGGTCGAGGGTCTCTCTCCCGTCGGGCTTACAAGGGAGGAGGTGGGCCCCCTTCCACAGGTCGGGGAACTCTAGGGGCAGTCCCTCGGGATCCCGGTCGATGGACAGAGAATCTTTCGGGGTCGGGTCTTGGTCCCAGTATATTTTGGGGGGTACCCCTCGTACTCTCTTACTCCCGGGTACTAATTCTGTTAATTTCCTTGATTCTGCTTTACAGATAGGACAACAAGCGACACCAATATGGACTCCAATCAAGTAAAGCCCAGATGCAAGAACTGCAAGTGGTTCCTGTCCAGCAGGGACCCCCACGCCCTGTGTGCGGTGTGCAGGACATGCGCCCGGGACAATGGATGCACCATCGATGCGCAGTGGACAGACGAGCAGTGGCAAGCCTTTGAGGTACGTAAGGCCAAGTCCCGTGAGAACCTGGCCTAAGGATTCCGTCGCAAGGGACAAGGGGATATCCAGTCCCCCCAAGTTGTCTCTCCGACGAAGCACTCCCGCCCGGGTATAGGGAGTCCTTTTCCCTCAGCGTGCCCCCCAAGGGGGGAAGCAGCAGAGGGAGTAGGCCCAGGGACTCCCCCTCGACCACCCTGACGTCCGCAGTCGTGACGGATCTCCCGCTCTTTCCTGAAGAGGTCTCTAAGGGGAACTCCCCGGGTGCGCGGTCCTCAAAAAGGGACCCCCCGGGTTCGACCCGCCAGCCTAAGCCGGGCAAGTCGAAGGACAAGAAGGAGGTCCAGTCACTGACGCGCCGACCCAAAAGGGCGCCCGACGGCGACGTTGGTCGAGGAGCTCCCGACCGGGTGATCCCTGGATCAGTTCCCTCGAGGGCAGGCCCCAAGGCCAGCCCCAGGTCGAGCCCCGGTCCAGGCAGGTCGAGACCAGGACGCAGGTCGGGACCTCGACCGAGGTAATATTGGACCAGCTCCCAAGCGGGCGGACTCTCGAGCCTAGCCACAGGTCGAGCTCACGGTCGGGGAGCCCAGGTCTGGTACGAGACCAGGCGGAGACCCGACAGGTCGTCCCTAGACCAGCTCCCTGAGGGACCGGCATTCAAGCCGTCCCCCAGACGAGCTCACGGTCGGGGATGCCCAAGGTCTGGTCGAGACCCAGGTCGGAGAACCAGACCGGATCGCTCCCTAGACCAGCCCCCTTGAGGCAGGCATTCAAGGCCAGTCCAGGTCGAGCACATGGTCGGGAGTGGAGCTCGAACGGGACTTACGACCAGGGGAACCCTGGATCAGCTCTCCGAGGGCGGGCTTTGAAGCCCAGCCACACAGGTCGAAAGTTCTTGATCCAGCAGGGGACCCAGGCCGAGACCATTGCTCAGGTCTTCCCTCAAGGGGGCGGGACATCCACTGCCTTGTCTGGAGATCCGAACCCGTCACCCCAAATGGGTGGCGGATACTTAATCCTATTGCGCCAGCTGGCAGAACCCTCTGTCATGCGTCAGCTCTCCCTCATCCCTGAGGGATTCGGAGCCGACCAGGGGGCCCCTTGCCGCCAAATACGCAGCTCCCCCCGAACGGGCTGAGCAGGGGTCCTGGAGGACGCTATCAGCATTGAAGCTAGTGATAGCGAGCTCTTGTCGGGGGATGAAGAGTCGGTGTCCACCTCCTCCTAAAAAGGAGAGAGGATATGGAGCTGATTCCGACGGAGGAGCCCTTCCCGCTCCTCCGTCGAGGATTGTTGGTCGACGTTCCCACCCTTACAAACGACCCGACACAGGCATGTCGGAAGTGAGGATGGACCTGAACCTCGGGTCGTAGCTCCCGCCGGGTATTCCTAGGGCGGACCAGGACGCCGACCGGTCGGCGAAGAAACCAGTCCCGAACCTACAACATAGAGATCCTAGCGGCCACCTCCACGGTATAGTGGACCATACCGCGTCCTCCCTCCGACCGTACGGTCGACGGGAATCAATCCCAACCTCCGTCGCCCACACAATGTGTGGGCCTAGACGAGAGGGGGTGGTTGGGGGTCCGAGCTTAACGCCGTTCCCCTCTGTAAATGGCAAGGTCCCCGCGAACCGTTATGTACCTGCCCTCCCTTCCCACAAAGTGGTGAGGAAACCAGTCAATCGGACCAGCCGCAGTGCCGTTCCTGCCCCTTGGGGGAATCCCCCTGGGCATCTATGGCCCAGGGTTTCACTCAGCAGGCTACTCCGAACTCCACCGGCCTCCACGGCCCTCCGCCGGAGACCGCCCCCAGGGGTCGCAGGTTCCGCGGACGGAACCCTCCCACCAGGGATCGTCAACCCCAATGGCACTACAGCCGGAGTAGCCGAGGCCGGAGGAATGAATTCGCATGGGATTACGAGACACATTGCAGAGCCTGGGGCGACCCATATAGGGTCCGCATCTCCTACGAGTCGTTGGAAGGTCAGTTGCGTGACGGGCTGCTAACCCTTAGAGTTTCGGCCCCATTTTTGCAGCGGTCCTCTCGGACGCCGAGCTGCGGTTGGAGTTAAGTCTCCCCCGTAGGTGGGGTAAGCGATGATGAGGCTTTTTCATTCTCATGGTGACAGCCCATCTGCCCAAGCCTCCAAGCTCAATGCTTTCATACCTGTCAAGGATCTTAAGACCACCATGGACTCGGTACACTCCGAGGGGAAGGTGGGACCGATCCCCTGGTTAGGGACAGCCTTCGCAGAGCGGGAAGAGGAAAAGAGACATGGTTAAAACGAGGGAAAATGAGAATGCATACGAAGATGTTATAAGGACACGGAAATAGGAGTGCTCCCACTTCCAGAATCTCCACCAACCCCCCAGGGTGTCCAGGGACTGGGGGTTGGGTGGTAAATCTCGAGCCCCCGCCCCATAACGGGTTCAACCATGGAATACGGAGCGGGGCGGGGACGGCGAGCTGCGGGCGTTGTGACTCCCTGGCTAGGGACGGACTACGCCTGATATCAACGCCCAGCAGTTGGTTTTGCCCACCTGGCACGGCCCTGACAGAGCCGGACAGGTCGCTTCCAAAGCCGCCCATGACAACGTGGTATCAGGACCTTAACACTTGGTCGCGAGCTTTTCGCTCGTATAGCGGCCAGGGTCGGTGAGATCTAGCCGCCAGTTGGTCGCCAAGGCCTTGAATTTCACAGACTCACAAGTGAAATGCTCAAGGCGCCCCTGGGGATAGACCTTTTCGGAGGTCAATTGGCTTCCCTCCCAGGACACTAAGGAGCAGGAGCGAAAGAAGGGCGGGACCTCAGGCGCTCAGGGCAAGCAAGGGAAAGAAGGGGAAACGACCAAAACCAACCCTTTTGGGGCGCCGAGCCACAAAGCCTCCGACCCTCAATGGGGCGCTCAGCAAGCCGTCTACCCCCTACAGGGATACAAAGCCCCTCAGAACCAGGAGTGGTAGCACTGGCGGTAATAAAGCGGCAGGTAAACCCAGCCCGTAGAACAGAGTCTAAAGGTAAACGCAAAAAAAAGGGCGAGGCACAAAGAAAAAAGGAGTGCCGAGCAGGGATGGAAAGGCCCGGCCTATCTTTTTTCCTACACACGAGTTTCCCCTCGCCGCGCATGGTCGTTTATGACTACCCAGTCGCAATCTCGCCCTTGGGTCCTAGAGTGGTTAACCCCACCGGTACCGCACAGAGTTCATAGCCTGCCCTCCCCCATTAAGAGGGGTGAGGTTCACCCCTCTTCCAGGAGACACTGCCAAGCGGGACGCGCTCCTGCGAGAGATAGCTGGCCTGCTGGCCAAGTTGCCGTGGATAGGGGGGCCTCTCGCATCCATCAAGGAGGAGTCTTGGAGAGCAGGTCGGTCCAGCCAGGCTATGGCTTCGGCTTCGGGACTTCTGGCAAGCCTCATCGGGATGGTTCCCAACTGCAGATTATGCATGGAGAGGAATAGATCCACTCAGGTACTTCCGACCCGGTACCCACCCAATGTCCCCCCGGGGATGATTCAAGTGCCCCTGAAGCTGGCACCCGAAGCAGTTTGGTGGACAAGCAAACGAAAAAATTGGTGAGGGGGACGAGCGCCTCAGGAAATTAACACCCTCCGTGACGCTGACAACGGATGCGTCAAAGTCGGGGTGGGGCTTCTCAGTTGGTGGGACGCATCAACGCAACTTGGAGGGGGGAGCGCCCTTCAGGAAATTAAAACCCTCCGTGACGCTTGACAACAGAATGCGTCAAAGTCTGGGTGGGGGCCCACTTAGGGTCCCCCGAAGTGTCAGGCTGTGGTCCCCATGCAGTCGCCATATATCCATGTGCTCGAGCGGTGGGAAATCGTCCTGGCACTGAAGCACGGGGTCGCCCGGACCAGGGGAAAGGGATCTGGTCCGATGCGACAAAATGACGGTAAGGTGACCTACTCAACAAGGAGGGGGGAGAACAAGGAGCCCAGTCTCTGCAAGGAAGTAGTCAGGCTCCTAGAGTGGTGAAGGCAACGGGGCAGGCCCTATAGCAGCACATGTACCAGGGGTGGAGAATGTCCTAGCGGACGCCCACTCCCGGAAGGGCACGCAAAAGCCAGGCGCCATCGAACGGTGAGGGGGCGGTCAGTGGAATGGCGTCTCCTGCCGGCAGTCTGCCGGTCAAGTTTTCAGACGCTATAGCGTCCCCACGTTGACCTACTCGCCTCCGAAGGTGAAATCACCAGCTTCTGCGGGTACTACTCATGGAGTCAAGATCCAGAGCCATGGGTCTGGGATGAGTGCAATGGTGGCGGATTGGTCGGGGATCATTGCCAATGCCTACGCATTTCCCCCCCCCCCCATTGCGGATGATACAGAGCGTCCGCGAGAAGGTAGCTCGGACGACAATTGCCGTTCTGTTGGGTGGCCCCCATGTGGGCCGGCTCAGCTGTGTTCCACGGCTTCTGGAGCTGCTAGTCGGGGACCCCGTCTTGCTCCCTCTGCGCAGGGGGATCTGATAGCGGTCTCCAGCCGGACACGTCTCGTCCCGGAGCGTACCATACGCGCTCTCAAACCCGACTCTGTCTGGCGCATTTCCGCCAACCAATACACTCAGGCAGGACTTTCTGAAATGGCTGCCGCGCTCGACTGCTCAAGGCCAAGGCGGAAGTCCACCACTGAGAATCTTACGAATTCTCGGACTTACACCGGTCTATAGCATGGTTGCGCCAATCGAGGAGATCGATCGCTCTGTCTGCGTATGTAGGGAGATCGGGGATTCCTACGGAAATTTTCCACGAGGGGTTTGGGGTCACAAAACAGTAGTCAGGTGCTACCGCACCACGATGGGGGCGCTCCATCGGGGCTTCAGAGACGGCACAGTCATCTCGAACAGCCCGATCCTCACGAATCTGCTGTAGGGCATGTTTTTGGTTCGTCCCCTGGTTCGTTCACTCGTTCCGGAGTGGGATCTGCCGCTAGTGCTCCAGTTCTTAGCGTCCGAGGAATTCGAGCCACTGGAGAGGGCCAGTTTCCTGGATTTATCTAGGAAGACGGCCTTTCTCGTGGCAGTCGCTTCCGGGCGACGGGGTTCCGAGATACATGCCTTGTCCATTGACGAGGCTCACTTGCGGTGGTCGAAGGACGCCGTGTCCATCCTCCCACAAGCGGGTTTTCTCGCTAAGAATCAGACCCTGTCTTTCACACCACACCCAGTGTTTCTCCCGGACCCGGCCTTGGCTGCAGGACGGTCGGAGAAACCCTGGTGCCCGGTCAGGGCTCTAAAATGGTACCTTAAGCGTACCGAAGGGCTCCGGAAGACAAAACAGCTGTTCATCTCCACGGCCCCTCCATATGGTCCGGCAGCGAAGGACACAGTTAGCCGCTGGGTTGCCTCGACCATCCGAAGCGCACACCGAAAACATCACGATCGGTTGGTCGGCTCTCGGGTTAGGTCCCATGATGTACGTGCTCACACCTCCTCCTGGGCATTTTACAAAGGATCCTCAATCCAAGATATCCTGGATACTATAGGTTGGAGTTCCGCAACCACGTTTCAGAGAGTTTACCTTCGAGACGTTCTGGTGCGGAGAGGGGATGTTGCTACTGCAGCACTGTGTGCCGGTAGATGTGAGCGCAATCAAGAGCTCTAGGTAAGTCTCTCGGTGCGAGACAGGGATACGCTAGCGCTGGTGACTACCTCCCCGTACCTTCTTCCACCGCCTGAGACTACCAGTGGGATACTGTGCAAAAGTAAGGTCGCAGAGGGTAGCTATTGAGAGCGCAGTGTATTTCCCTCTCAGAAGTGAGAGGGGGATACACTAGTGATCGATACCTACCCTCCGCGACCTTACGACCCTCCCACAATGTTTTTTCCACCCACAAGAAGGTCTCGGGAAGGTTGTGTTGTACACAATTTGAAAAACAATTTGGGATAAGGACGACTCACCGCGCATGGGCGGTGAGTTGCCCGAAAAGTAGTGCGTGCTATCGGCGGACTATTTTCGCGGTAGCGAAATTTTTAATGTGGTATAGAGGTTTCTGGTCGGGCCCAAATGAGAGATTTGTGCAAAAGTAAGGTCGCGGAGGGTAGGTATCGATCGCTAGTGTATCCCCCTCTCACTTCTGAGAGGGAAATACAGGCATGAGAATTTTCCTCGTTTCTGCAAATTTCCATGTTTTTCCCTTGCCTGCGTCAAGATTTTTATATCCCTAAATCTAAATCTGCGTTCGTTTTGAAAGAAAAAAAAATTGCGTTTTATACCAGTTTGATTTATTTCTTAAACGACTGGAAATCAAAACTACATTGAAAGGCATTTTCCTGACCTGTTACCCTTGTATTCTCATCAAGAAGGCTAGTGAAAGCACTCTATTGCGATGTGTAATGTGTTTGTTTGGAAAATGCCAGTAGATATGATGTTAATTTCTCCAACACTAGATCTCAGGCACGTCGAAAGAATTTACTCTGCATATCAATCCAATCCATCCAATCTTTATGAAGGATCAAATAAACTTATAAAGTTAATATATATAAATCCAACATGACATCGATCATGTACTTCTAGAATAACATAATATGAAGAAGAGGTACTTGACCTTAGGCATGATAGGACTTGTACTGTTGCCAATAAGTGTACATGTTCAAAAGTTGTGTTCTCGCTGTGAATTCTAACCCTGACTCATCTGTGTGTGTGTGTGATTGAAGGAGCAAGAAAGACGATTTACCCTTACCCGTTATAGTCAATGTGTATGTGTGAGAGGTCAGAGTTTCAAGTGACTTTGGGAACGTGACTTTATAAAATGAATAATGCTAAAACCTCAATTTAAATTGTCTTAAAATCTATGGCTGAATACTCAATATTAAATGTTCTTCAGTTCTTCCTCTTCAACCTCTCTACCACTTTCCTCAGCAGCCCAGTTCATCCATCTATTTGGACATTTACCTATCCTATTACACTCACAAAAAATAGTGCAAGCCAGCTGGGCCAAAGAACATTCTGCATTTTGGTGCAGATCATGGAGGATCAGCTGTACATCCACAGTGAATGTACTTCTAGAAATGCTGGCACTATCATGGGTGTAAGGTACTTGTTTGGTTTGTCGTTGAGCTATCCATGGATCCAAGAGGGGTGGGTCTTCATTTAATGATGCCTTCCAAAAACATACTTGCAAATGGGCATGCTTGACATTCTCTGTGAATGCTTCTGTAGTTGGTGGCAAGGCTTTTACCCCTGATGATGTTGGTACCCTCCATCAAGAGTTGACAAAGTGAGTTTACTGACAATACACAAGAATAATAGCGAGATGAAAACATTGGTGTCATCACAGACTACTTTGTTGCAACTGGTCACCTAATTGGCAACGTTGCGACTTTTGGGGTATAATAACATCAGCCAAGATTTGTTTGGAGATCAGTACACTGTATCACAAGCCCCTTGTTGTCTTCATTGGGATCAAGCTGGTCCCTGTCACTACAAGTTTGTGGTAAGTTGAGGTATTGGAGGCTTGTAGGCTCTTCGCTGTTGACAAATTAGGTCGATAATCTGAACTTTCTTCCAAGTAACATTAAAGGTAGACCTGCTGAGGTGACAGAGGGGTATTTGGACTGAGTTCATGATGCCTGGTTGCTTGCTAGCCAGCACGAGCACTTCTATATAGTACTACCCCTAATGCGGCTTCTTCTTATCATGTCCAAACACAGTGGTTCTCAAATATGATCCAGTCAGAGGTGTGTACAATGTCTGGCTGCTTCACTGAATTCTGCAAGGTTCTTGTCTGTGCATTGTTGCTCCAGCATTGGGCAGACCAAGAGATAGCCCGCTGTCTGTGGCGCAGCTCCGCAACTACAGGTAGCGTCCCGATCCACTTTCAGGCAGCCCCACCTCCCCAAGGAAACCCCAGATCGGCCGGCAACAGTTTCCAACCTGTCGAGACACCGCCACTCCGCCCTCGAGGAGCCAGCCAGAGGCGGAAGATGCTCACCGGGTTCAATACCAACAGACGCCACTTGGTTGATAGCAAGCCTCTCTCTCCACAAGGCGACTCCCTCAAACTCCTAGAGACTGTTTCAAGGGGTTGGATTTGCTTAAGAAACTCTCTCTTTGAATTTAAGGCAGTTAGCAACTGGTCCCTGTCCAGACATTGGGTGCTTCACATCAGATACCCGGCAGCCATGCTCCCGCATGCCCGTCACACCACTTTGGATATCTGGCGGAGCTACTCCCGCCAGGATGAACAAGTTGTCCGTTGGTGTTGATGCTGTGATCATAGTAGCGGTTGAATAAAAGATACACGTCTGCTTGACTCAATTTGCCCATGATATATTTCTGAGGGAGCCATTGTCTAAATCCTGTACAGTCCCTTTAATTTGACCTTTGATGTTAATCATACCCCAACAAGTCGTAGCTGCTGCTCATCAGGGGATCAGTTGCATCAAAGAAATGTGATGACACCGATGCTTTCATCTTGCTAAATTGCACTTCTACATTCTCAGTAAGCTCACTTGTCATCTCTTGATGGAGGGTACCAGCTCCCAGCATACCATGATAGACATTGGAACAACTGCCAAGTAGCATGTAGAGATAGTGTCACAAATGGTCACAGCTCTTGCTTTGTCTGGTTGCGATATCATACCTCATATGTGGGGGATTGGCAAAGCAAAGGTAGTGAAAGTGCTTTGAAAGGTTTAAACCTGATAAGCTTGGCACAGAAGCTACTGTATGTGTTGCAGCACATGTGACGTTCGATATGATACGTGGTTGGCAACAGTGGCAAAAAGACATCAAAGCTAAAGGTTTTGCCACTACAGAAGCATTCACAGAGAATGTCAAGCGTGTCCATTTCTAAGTATGATTTTGGAAGGCATCATTAGATGAGAACCCACCCCTCCACGATCCATGCACCTATGGATGATTCAAAGACGAACCATATAAGTCCCGTACGCCTGTGGCAGTACCAACTGATGTTCCACCAGCACCTCCTGAAGTACATAAACTGATTCACTGTGGTTGTAAAGCTGTTCCTCCGTGTTCTATAGCAAAATGCAAATGTTCTTCGGCCCAGCTAGTAGTAGTAGTAGTAGTAGTAGTAGTAGTAGTAGTAAATCCAAAGTTTTAAATCCGGTTTTGTCCCCGTAAACGAGGGTGGCCGGATTCACCTCAATTCTCACCAGCTGGCTTGCACTATTTGTAGTGAGTGGAATAGGATAGGTAAATGCCAAAATAAATGGACAAACTGGGTGTCTGAGGAAAGCGGTGGAGGGCAAAGAGGAAGAACCTGAAGAATAAGTGAGAATTGGGGTTCAACATTTAATTTTGAGTATTCAGCCATAGATTTTAAGATATTTCATATTGAGTTTTTGGCATTATTCACTTAGGAACTTATACATAAAGCTACATTCCCAATGTGACTTGAAACTCTACACAACAGGTAAAGGTGAATCGTCTTCCTTGCTCCTTGAATCACACACTCAGATGAGTCGGTTTAAATTTACAGTGAGAACACAGCTAGTGAACATGTTCACTTATTGGCCACTGTACAAGTCCTACAGACAATTACCTGATCTTCATATTATATGTTATTCTAGTAGTGTGATCGGTGGCCATGTTGGATTTATATAGACATTTCAGCAACCGTTTTTTAAATTTCCATATAAACAGAACGGTTTAATGTCAAAGGGTTGCGTTGCCCGGGCCCTTAAAACTTACTCAAACGAAAAAAAAAACAGTTTCATAAATGTTACAGAAGCTGAGATATAACTATTTATATATTGTGGTGAGCATTGTGTCGGCCAAGTTGGTGGCCATCTTTGATTTCAATGTAAGGAATGATTTGAGATGTTAGATGACAGAAAATACTTCCTTGACCCCTAAAACCTAGCCAAAGCCACCAAGACCGGCTTTATAGTAGCCCAGGGAGCTGAGATATGGCCTTTTATGTGTCGTGGCGGCCATTTTGGCGATTTCAAAATGCTCAAGGGTGCTGCACTGGCATCATGCCGATCCTGAATCAGTGGGTCTTGAAGAGATAGAAAACATCAAAAAACATTGTGTGGACGATACATCCGGGTTCTGTGGTTGGACACCAGACTATAATGATTATGTGCAAATAATATATTAGCCAAGTCAAACCCTCAATTTTGTGAGTAAACCTTGGCTAGCAAGATTTTATGCTTGCCGACAAAATACGCTCCAGGTCAAACATTTATTCAGCAAAGGTCAGTCTAATACAGTTTCAATTGAGTTTAACCCTATCACTACCAAAATTCAATGAGCTGAGGGTTAATAGGAAAATGCACTAAGTCCAAAAAGATGCGATGACGTCATCGTACCAACACTCATATGGGCACGAAATCTGTGGCCGGGCCAGTGGCTCCATCGTGGCTTGCCATCCCTGCTCAAGAGAATGGTGCACCGGAGGCCCTGGGTTCGAATCCCGCCACGGACGTCCAATCTTCTTTAGCTTCTATCCCTTTACCCCTTCCCTTCCTCTCTGGAACACTTTCCCCACACTCTTCAATAAGAGAACAAACTGCCAGATGCTACAAGAAGTGTTATACTATACATACATTAAATGAATATCATTCTATAAATTTCCATATACTTATGAATTCAATTGTAATGCTATAAGACCTTCACCTCTCCTGAATAAACGTTCACCTTAACCCTAGCACAGCTAAATCTCACCAAAACTCACTGTGTCAATTGAGAAAAATGCACTAAGTCCAGAAAGTAGCGATGACGTCATCAAACCAAGACTCATATGGGCACGAAATCGCTGGCCGGGCCAGTGACACCGCCGTAGCGTGCTATCCCGGGTCATGGGGCTGGGGCCCAAAGGGCCCTGGGTTCGAATCCCACCCGAATTTGCGACTTTTCTTGTTCCCCTCTTCCCTCACTCCTTCAGTTCCTCCCGGGAGATAGGCTAGAAACCGACGTCAGGGTTAGGGTTAAGCATATTTCTGCTATATATCTCAATAGCAATGCATCAGTTTGCAGACAGCTCACCATAGACCCTATACAGTGATACAGCACACGTCCATCCACAAACCAGTGCTACCATATCCCTTAAATCCCTAAATGCCATTTTTTGCCACTTTACAAAAATTATTTTGCAGTGATTGTCAGATTGGTAGTCATTTTCCTATAGGGATGTAAGGGATATACATGTATATTACATCTCACTGCCCCAAAATATATTTTCATACCTCCTTCATGTCCACCTCCAATACTTTGTACTACATTTTGTATCACAGTTGTGCCGAAACATATTTTTACGTCCATCTTGTATATCTTATTTGTTTAAAAAATGTGTGCCAACCAATAACTTGTCTTAGCTGTCTCATTACATTGTGTCTCCAAAGGTCATTCCAATCTCCCCATAATACGTGGGTCCTATGCATCATTGATGCTCTCGTTTGTTGATAAGGCTGAAAAGATTAGGTACAATATGACTGTCAATTATGCTGAATCTCTCCAAGCAGATAAGGATTGCAATTGTCTTTCAAGATTTTCAACCTCCTCGTGGTGAGCCCCAGAAACCGATTTTGATCAGGTGACTGATAATCAACCTGAGGCTATGCTAACATTCCTTGTCTTTTTAACTCACTGTACTCTCATCATGCCCCGTCAGAGGACACAACCTGATGTCAGTCTGGAACACATGCCCTTATCAGGGCAGGCATCATCGGATGTCAAGTCAGATGGCATCTCTGTGCTTCAACTGAATGTGGAAGGACTCACAAGGCAAAGATCAACATCATTGAACATCTTACACTAACACACAAAGTCACCATGATTCTCCTTCAAGAGGCACATGCAACTTCCATTCTGAAAATTTGCAGCTATACTCTAGCTGCACACACCAAGAGCACTACCTAACCCATGGGATTGCCACCTTTCTCAGAAATACAGCTCAATGGAAAGGTGCACCTTGCAACTATGCTGGAGACTTCAACAGTCATAGCATCACCTGGGGCTACAGGAATACCAACCCTGACAGATCCACCCTAGAGTACTGGGCTTCCAAATCAGGCATACAACTCTTGTACTACCACAAGCAACCAGACAATTTCTACTCTGGAAGGTGGAACACAACCTCAAATCCTGACCTTGCATTTTTAAATATGGATGCCATTTCTATTCACCGTACTGTTCTCGACCACTTTCCAAAGTCTCAACATAGACCATCACTGATAGTCAGGACAGCCTAAATATGGATGCCATTTCTCTTCACTGTACTGTTCTCGACAGCTTTCCGAAGTTTCAGCATAGACCATCACTGATCGCTCAGGACAGCCTTGCTAAATCTGTACTAACAAAGCCAGTGAAAATGTGGAACTTCCACAAGGCAGATTGGGACCAGTTTGAGAACCTGGTGGATTCAGAAGTGCCCAACCTTCTGTCACCAACTTCCTCCAACCTGGACATTTCTTACACAGCACTATGTAAACTCTTTATTAAGATAGAAAGAAACATCCCACATGGCTGTCGTCACTGCTATATCCCATACTGGGATGAGGAATGTGATGCTGGGCCATTCTGTGGTCACGTTTGTGACCTAAATATGGTAAATTTTGATTTTCAACCCAATGCTGTTTTTGTCAACATCCGGACTGTAGACACTGATGTCGTTGTCTTAGCTCTATATGTGGTACAATTTCTAGATCCAGAAACTGAACTGTGGCTAGCATTTGGAACTGGGAAGAGTTTTTGATACTTGGCAGCCCATACAATAGCACGGGGCCTTGGACCCAATAAAGCACAAGCACTCCCAATGTTCCATGCTCACCTGGGGCTACAGGAATACCAACCCTGACGGATCCACCCTAGAGGACTGGGCTTCCAAATCTGACGTACAACTCTTGTACGACCCCAAGCAACCAGACAGTTTCTACTATGGAAGGTGGAACACAACCTCAAATACTGACCTTGCATTTTTAAATATGGATGCCATTTCTATTCACCGTACTGTTCTCGACCACTTTCCAAAGTCTCAACATAGACCATCACTGATAGTCAGGACGGCCTTGCCAAGTCTGTACCAACAAAGCCAGTGAAAAGGGGAAACTTCCGCAAGGCAGACTGGGACCGTTTGAGAAACTGGTGGGATTCAGAAGTGCCCACCCTTGACGTCTCCAACCTCCTCCAACCTGGAACATTTTTACACAGCACTATGTAAACTCTTTCAAAGTGCATCCTTACTCGAAAGGAATAAAGAACCAATTAGTTAGAATACATTACGATTAAATGTACCATGTTAACTTCAGCATCGTAAGGTTCCAAATGAAGAAGAAAATACTAATTTACTCATCGTAAATGTCTGTATTGGAACTTTGTTAGTAGACTGATCCATAGTGTTCTAAGCAAGATTATATTATATTGAATTTCCGCTGATCAGCAGCCACCGAAATTTAATGCGCACCGGGCTCAAATATTCATGTATAGTCTCTCACGGAGGTTCGCAGTAAACACGATAATTATTGATTACAGAGGTTGAGAGGGAGGTAGTATTTTTTTTTTTTTTTTTTTTTTTCTTTTTTTAATATTTTTACATAAAATCAACATAAATTTGCAAATTTCTGTTAAACTAACCTTTGAATCTTTCCGTGAACCCACATAAAAGTTGTTTCTTATGCAATTTGAGGATGTCTTTGATCAGACTTCACTGCACTGCAGTGCAGTGAAGTGAAAATGGATGAAAACCATCGGAATCACACACAGTTCAATTGCATTGCTGCATTGAGTCAGAGATGGTTTCATTTTCATTCACAGAAATATGACACTTAGGGTACAGTAGCCTACTTAAATGCCCATTGGAAGCCATGTTAAATATTGAGTATCAGAAGCTGTCACATACTCAAGTGATTTCCTAATTTTTAATGAATTTTATTTTTTCACCCAATTTTTTTTTTCAGAGTTAGACATAAATTTAATTACTTTACGTACAATTCTGCCCAATGTAATAAGGGATGAAGAATGCCAGAAATTTCCAGATTCCTGTAAATTTGGCTATGTAAAAAAAAAATTGGGAAATGTAAAATTACCATTTATGGACTTAGTGTTGTAATTTCAGGAATATTCAGCAACCACATTTTTTGTATGGGGATATTACCCTTGGGACTCCTTCTGTAGCCCTTTGGTTTAGACTATTCCCGACCGAAACTAAAGGTTAGCGTCACACACAGGCATTGGCCACTGGGGCAAGGGCCGGATCATTGCAAGAAATTCATGATATGCCCACTCAGGCCCGTAGCCAGGAATGGAGTGGGGGGGGGGGTGCGGATATGCAAGGAATGGATTTGTTCGACAACAATTTTTTAGGCTCGCTGCGCTTGCCAGTTGACGCAAATGTTTCACCGTCGCCTCCAAAAAATCTGAAGGGGGTGGGGGTTTAGGCGAGAATGACTGCACCGCCGTACCCGGGCCCCCCCGTTCAAAAAACAGTAGGTAATAGTAGTATGCGTAAGGACAGTTTTGACCACTGCAAGCTTTTCAACAAACTCCAAACTTCAACATGAAAAAGCGGACCTTCAAACCTGATATAGCGGACCATTGTCATTGGGGGGGGGTGCGTTTGCACCCCCCTGGCTACGGCCGTGCCCACTTACATTCTTGAATGTACTTTTTGACAAATTACCCTGTTTGACATATTTTGATATAAAGGTCGTCAATATCGCCTTGTGCTAGAATTTTAGCATGAAATTGTTGTCGGCATTAAATTATCCAGATGTATTTTAAGGCAAATGGTTGCTAATTCTTGTTCACATTTACAGCGTTTCTTGGAGGGGGTTCGTCAGGAAGACAAGAGTTTAGCATGCTAAAAATTGCAGACCAAAGGGATTGATTCCTCTGAGAAATGAAAGCACTTAACTCTGCCGCACATGTTTTCGAATCATCATCGGCCTTGTTACCACGCCTCAAATCAGCCCAATAACCCCCATATTCCATGTGATAAAATGTATCAAACGACCGGAAAAACTGTGATCTTGTGGTAATGAAAATAATAGACAAGATTCTGGGCAATTGACAAGAAAGAGAAGTCATAAATCCACAGGAGTACAGATCTCACATTTCACTTTTTGAGAAAGGTAGCAATCCTAGTCTTTCCTCAAGTCCTCAAACTAGTGTATCAACACATCAGGTGATGGAGAGAGAGATGATTTTGAAAACATTTTGGGCCAAGGTAGAGGCAGAATGTCACGAATTCTCGCATAAATTGCACCGTCTGCCTATTTGAAAGTTATTGTCATTGTGTGAGAGCAATGCACTTGTCGAGACTTATTACCAAGAAAAATTCCATGTATGTCAAGAAATGAAGTTTATGCAAAGTACAATACTTGTTTGGTCAAGAAAGATAAAGAATGTGAATGGTTATCACATGCCAAACAGCAAGAAATAACACAACCTATAGTAAAGGCTATCACTAAAGCTCTGAAAGAATCTCCAGATGATACCACTTTTAGCACCAGACCATCCCAGTGTAACTCCCTGCACAGTAAGCTTTTGCAGCAGATCTGTCAAAATGCTACAAAGCCAACAAACAGGGAGAACTTTGAAGAAGTAGAACTTGAGGTCTTAGCTATGCATGAAACCCAAATTGCCAGATACTGTAGACATGTTCTGTACAATGCACATTGTATATACATTGTACAGTTTGATGCCAACAACTTTCTTGAGAATCAGAAATCAGTCCTCACTTACATTCAGACCCAATTAAGTCAAATTCGATCATATGGTTCAGAGAAGGTCCAGGTTATTCTTGTGGTGACTTCAATAAACAAACTGACTCCAAAAAGCATGACTGTTATTGGACAGTCTCTTGAAGCATACTTCTCTTCAACTTTTGGAAATCAACTCCTCTACAACTCCACAACAAACTTTCCATGCTACTTTCTATTCTCTTGTAATCATGCAATAGCAACCAATCACAAAACCAATGATCTAAGTCGTGGTGGTATGTATAGGCAAATGAGTTGTGAGGATAATACACAAAGCAGACCAATTATAGACTATTCTGTGGAGGATTCTATGCACAACAGAGATGGAGACAACCTTCAACATGTTCATCCTGGTATCAAGTCTGAGGTAGATTGGGATGTAGATGTTCTGAAAGCACAAATCAGTTGTCTAGCATTTCAACAGCAGTTTGTATCTAAGAAGTACCCCTATCAATACCTTATATACCGTGAGCAAAAAAAGATGAGTCTTAATCAGCCAATTGGAGCTCAGAAGTCGGACATCATGCGAGAATGTGGAGTTGCTGAGGAGACAGCTTTACTGGAGTACTTGCATGACTGTGGAGATATTATATGTATGGGTAAGTGTTGTTAATTATCAATTAATTAGGCAAATATGGTGAATCTCAGCCACAGTGGTACTTCAGGCCAAGTTTTGGGCTTGTCAATTGTTTGAGACAGGTGTGAAAGGCTGAATTCAAAATTACAACATTAAATAGTTGCCAAATGGTATCCTTTCATATCAAGATACAGGCTCCTCCCCCCCCAAATAAATGCTCCCACTACAGTGCTTTCTTCTTTCACGAGTCAGTGATGTCAGTATGTAATGCATTAGTCACAGCATTAAATCGTGAGCGTTGATTGAAAGCGCTGACGTACGCTCTTGTGCATATAAAGGCAGTGCGAAAATATACACGCAAAACAACTGTCAGAACGTGTTGACGTCACTGACTCGAGGAAGATAAATGGAGTATAATAAACCCTATGCAATAAACAGCCATACTATAGGGCAAGAGAGCCACATTACATGACTACAATACATCCACTTGTTATTGAATTCCAGAGATGCTTAAGCTGTACAGGTTAATCGCCAAGTGTGACATTGAATTGCATAGGGTCTCTAGATTTAAAAAAATTGTGTTGCCTGCCTTAAAGGCTGACTCAGAGATTTCAAAATATAACTATTTTGAGTAGAAATTATAAATAGTCATCTAGAACTAAATATAGTCACCTAAAATGTTCAATTACAAAGTTAAAGATAAATTGGATTTTCCGTTTTCATGCAGTAAACATTTATGCACAGTATAACAGTGCCATAGGATACCATGTATAACAAAAATTCCGGATCCGGAATTTTATAACAAAGTTGTGATTTTCTATGTAAAGGACTTCGATTTGAGCTTAGTTGTTTCACACAATGATCAGTATATGAACAAGCATTATGTACTTGCAAAAAAACACGATTTGTGTGAAAATTGAGTGCACCCTCATCAGGAGATCACTGAGTCAGCCTTTAAGGCAGGAAGTTGTTGTAATCTATTGATGTTGTCTGTTGTGAAAAGGGTTAACATTTGCTTGTAATATATGCATACTTCAATAGACCAGTTAACATCCTATGTCACTTCTTTTGTTGCCTGCGAATCCATGCCTGCGAATCGTTCTGGCCCATAGTATTAAAGGTCCATGGCCCGATCCCCAGAAGCCCCAGATTTTACCGGAAGTGGTCAACATTTTGGTATCTGAAGAAAGCTACTATTTTTTCTCATTCACCCTGTGAAATCTTAGAGTCAAATGATGTGTGGTTTGGAAGTTATGAGCAAAAATGTGTCCCATTTTGGTCGACCAATATTAATTTTACACAGTACTCTATCTCTCTATGGGGCTTACAAAATCACGTTTTTAGCTCTCGCATCAAAACGGATTGAAATATCGGCGCGAAACTTTACAGATGGGGTTTTGGAGTGAAGGTCAATCTATCAAGATGAAAACTTGATATCCTTAAATCGGGCCATCCCCCTTTAAAAATCTAACACAGGCCATTGCCCAGTGTGTAACAGTCAGACCGACCTATTTCAAGATACCAGGCCCTAACATGTTTACAAACATTGCTGTTAACTGGTCTATAGATTTAAACCAAACTTGAGTCATAGGTACAACATGGGATCCCTCATTTGTTAAAGGTGCATTTCTTGATCCTAGCGCATTTATTTTTGTTTGATTCACTAGCTATCCTCAAGAAAGGTTATTTCCCAAATTAAAGTTGATTCCAATTTTGCGTCTTGATGCTATGAGCGAATTAGTGTAACACGCTGTCCCATAGGCCACTGTGCTGTAATTACTGTCCGATTACAGACAGAAAATACCAAATTTCGAATTTTCTTTTAGAGTAGATCGAATTTGCATGTAAGATTAGGCACACATACTATACTATACTTGGGCCAATGGTTCAGATGATCAATACCTTTGAGGTAAATCAGGGGACGAGGCTGTGGAACATGAAATGCCCCTTTAATGAGGTCAAAGGTCACTTACCAAGGTCAAAGGTCATGTGAGGTCAAGTTGAAGTTCAATTGGAACTTAACTTATTTTATGGATATTATATGCAAACCCTCATTTGTATATGAGGTCAAAGGTCACATATCAAAGTCAAAGGTATTATGGACCTATCATTCACAAACGGTGATGGCAGGTAACACTAGCGATC
This sequence comes from Ophioderma brevispina, assembly GCA_023653785.1. Classification (NCBI taxonomy): domain Eukaryota; kingdom Metazoa; phylum Echinodermata; class Ophiuroidea; order Amphilepidida; family Ophiodermatidae; genus Ophioderma; species Ophioderma brevispina. The sequence continues at coordinate 61,710 of JAMKCH010000303.1, forward strand.
CGAGGTTAGTTTAGTTATTTAAACCAAAGTTTTAAATCTGTTTTTGTTCCCCGTAACTCGGGTGGCCGGATACACCTCGCCATCAGCAATACTGCTGTGTGAGGCTTTATTGGAGCAAAAGGTAATTGACCAGATGCTCTTCCTGACACCAATCCACAGTTTTTGGTGGTGGGCCTAGCCTTTGGGCAACCACGCCCACCATGCAAGGCAGCATGTGCTGGACGGCTGGTCTCCAGAGCTGATGCCCTTGTAGGTAGAATCTTTTTCATTCTACCAGGGTAACCAGCTACCTTCCTCATCAGATTTCCTTAGAAACCTGATGGGGGTGTCAGTTTAGCTGCCAATTCAGCCCTGGGACAGGTAGTACTGGTTACCAGGATACCAGTAGCAGGCCCTCAAAGGAAACCTGTCCTGACAAACTGACCTGACCAAGGGTCGCAATGTATTTTTCACTGAAAAACTTAAAACAAATTTTTAAAAAGTCCTTAACAACACAAAAAGAACTACCTTTAGGCTTTTAGAGTATTTTAGTTTTTGTCTATAGTACATTCCAAACTGAAAATATCATGAGTTTTGTTGAACATGTTTTTGCTGACTAAACAGGTTGGAACAAAATCTGCCAAAGGTAAACCTTTGTGATGAAGTTATGAATGTCTATTGATTGTTGTGTGTAATTACATGTATTTAATAATGCAATAAAGTGAGATAAAAGGCTGAGTGTCCTATGCATGGCTTAATTCTTTTATTTGAATGTAATTTGTTTTGGAGGGAAATTTGAATATTGACAATGGTGTTTTTTGTACAGATTATCTTCAGTACATGATGTCGCAGCATTTGCTCCACTCAAGGCTTTCATTTATGGTCCTACTCAGCAGAGACCACCTCATTGATGCTGTACAGAAGTTCATTCCTATTCCCAGTCGCTCAGTGCAAGACCCACAGTGCCGTGCTGAATGGGATGATCTCCAAACCACTGCCAAGATTAGTCATCACTTCCTTCTTCGTCTTCTAGGTTCTGATGCAGAAGTACTGCGTATCTTTTTGGATATGATGAATTTGATATACTGCATGGACGATGGCACATCACATCTTGATAAATACAACAAATCTCCCCAGTATTTGGTCCCTTTCTACCTTCACCAAACACAGAATCATGAATCTACTGGCCAACAGCACAAACCACAATACTTTGATCGAATTCTCTACATGGATTTTGCTGGTTTTATTCCACATGGCATGTTCATGAGTATCATGATACAGCTGATTGGGATATCCAATGCAACAAATGGTACCTGGGCAATAGACTCACAGCTTTCTGGTTATGTCACTTTTGCCAGTGATTGTAAGCTGCAACTAAAAAGTGATGAGCTGGCTGCAACAATCAAAATAAGTGCAGAGTAAGTACTTCTTGTCCACCACAACAAAGTTGCAAGGGGGGCTGGGTGGTAGTCTATTTTGCTGGGTGGGATGGCAGCTGAATGCCATCTAAATACGTTGATGAAACTGAAACTAATTGGCAGGGTAAAGGCTAATAAAGCTTGAAGAGTTATAGAGCCCTTTATACTCTGTTTACCTCAATTCTTGCAATTCACAATACAGTATGCCATCAACGATTGCATAGGAAAGGCAGTGTTTTCCCAATGCACCATGGGAGAAAATCAACATCAAGAGCTGTAATACTAATGTTATACAGGAATACATGGTCACTGTTCATTTGTGCAAATGCGCACTAAAACTGCTATTTACGGTGCACACATTTTAATGGCACTTACAGTACACTGCCAGCGGGTACCCTTTTTACTGCAAGGGTCAACATTACCTTTGAACTTCCATTGGATTAACACATTTGACTTTGATGAAATACTCTGCAATACTTCCAGCTGAAGCCAAACGCAGAGGGTTGAGTGCGCAGAGTGGTAACACATTAGTGTGATTATTATGTTGAAAACAGCTCAACGAAAGGGTTTGTGTGATCAAAAGAAAGCAAAGGGTTTACTTACTGAAAATAGCCATTTAGTGTGCATTCACACACTAAAATTATATCATTATAACCATTATATTGATGAATTAGATGATCAGTGACGTGTTCTTGTGTAATACACCTGGCACAAAAAAGTATCTTGGCATGTTTTTCGATCAGTATTGTGTCAAAGTCGGACCATTTTGAAAGTTTTCGAAATATACAGTTTGTTGTCTAGGTCTTGCTCTTTCATTTAATACCTAGCTTGTAAAAAAGCGTGCAGAAATGGCCGAGATAGAACGCCAACCCCAAAACCAAAAGTTGCAGTTTTTGGATTTTTCAATGAGCATTGCAGTGTACTGGGACACGAACACGTGTACCACAATTAATATTGAAGTAGGCTTTCTCGCTCATTCAGTCAGAAAACCTCTTTGTGTAAAATCAATACACACGTATTATTGCATTGTACCACACAGTGACCATTGAAAAAATAAAAAAACTGCAACTTTTGGTTTGGGGGTTTGCGTCTTTCGGGCGCTCTATCTCAGCCATTTTTGCACGCTCTTTTACAAGCGAGGTGATAAATGAAAGAGCAAGACCTAGGCAACAAAATGTATATTTCGAAAACTTTCAAAATGGTCTGACTTTGACACAATACTGATCGAAAAACATGCCGAGATACTTTTTGTGTCAGGTGTATTTGTATTTGAAATCAAACAGCTCTGACTGCAATACAATGGATTAGTCACATTCTCCTGATAGTCCATTTGGCATGGGTAAATGAAACATGGAAGTTCATGCTTGGTTGTTTGTTGCAACACAGCACTGTTAGAGCTGCTGCCTTCAAGTCGCATTGTTTCTGTCACACGCATAATGAGACTAATCTGAAATTTTTTTTTACTTCAAGATATTTGGCATAAAACATGTATTTGTATTGTTTAAGTTAATTACTACCAAAAACCAAATTTCAATTAGTGAGATATTAGGTTATTATGTTCTATGTTAGATTTTCCAAATTTGCATTTCACATGCTGCCATATCTGTGGTGATCTTTAATTATTTTCATTATTATTATTTGTTTGCCATACCAGTACTTATACTGATTTTGTAAATCACATATGTTTAATATACAGTTGGCACAAAAAGCATCTTGGCATGTTTTTCGGTCAGTATTGTGCCAAAGTCCAATTATTTTTAAAGCTTCGAAGATATACATCATGTTGCCTAGGTCTTGCTCTTTCATTTAATACCTAGCTTGTAAAAAAGCGTGCAAATATGGCTGAGATAGAACGCTTAAAAGACGTAAAACCCCCAAACCCAAAGTGGCAGGTTTTGTCCCCGCTGAACAAAGTTCGGGAGGGGACTATAAAATGGGCTCCGTCCGTATGTCCGTCCGTATGTATGCCCATATGTCCATGACTAAAATGTTAACCCTCGAACATTTGGGCATATCTTTTTTCTGGATGAGCTAGAGTAGCCAAACTTGGGTATATTGTAGGAGGGATCCCCCTACTAACCATGTAATTCATTGCCCCAGGGTCATCCCCTGGGTCTGTCAGGGGGTAGGGAAAAAAGGTCAAGGGAAAAAGGTCAATACTGCACAGAAAATGTCAACATTTAGCCATATTGTGTATGATTTATCTGGAGTTCCGTAAGGGCTACGATGATGTAACTTGGTGGAAAGAATGGTTAGATGGGTTTTCTCAACACTGATTAGATTTTGGTCGTAAAATATGCTAATTAAGGTATCTAATTTGCATAATTTAAGATCTTTTTCTTTTCCCGCAAGGCTTGTGTACAGTTTCTGGATTTCTGTAATGCGTGTAATATTATGTAACTTGGTGGAAGGAAGCGGTTGAATAGTTCTCAACCTGATTGGATTTTGGGGTGTATTTCTGGGCAAATTACATATGCAAATGAGCCTAAGTAATATGCAAAATCGGCTTAGTCTTATATTTTTAAAACTGTGCATCGGATACGCAAACTTCCTTCACTGCATGAAGGCTCCATGGTGCGGCATCTTCTTTGCCATTTTGAAGTGTGTGTATTGTGGCTCACAGGTATGCAAATGAGCTAATTAAATATGCATAATTGCTGTAATCGCTAAAACGTTACATCACGATATACAAACAAAATTCCTTCGCTATGTGGAAGACCACTTTGCCATGCATCTTTTTGTGAATTGTATTTGGGCCAATTAAAGGGGCATTTCTTGATGCAATTGGAGCTCATAAATATGCATATTTGCTGTTCACTGAAATGTACATTGGATTGCAAGGGGGTGGGGTGTTGTGGGGAGGAGAAGGGGGTGGAGTGGTCCTCGGGGAGTGGGTTGGGAATAGTGTCTTATGAAGGTTGTGAAGTTGTCTCGGGGAGGGGTGGAGTGTCTCTGGAGGTTGTAAGTGGGTGGGGGTCTCTGGGAGGTGAGGGGTGGGGTGTCTTTCTTGGGGAGGGTGGGTGCGGTTGGGGGTGTGGGGTGTCTCGGAGTGGGGTGTCTTGGAGAGGGTGGGGTTGGGTGTCGGGTGGGGACGGGTGGGGTGGTCGGGGACGGGACGGGTGGGGTGTTGGGATGGGGAGGTGTTGGTGGGGTGTCGGGAGGGGACGGGTGGGGTTTCGTGTCGGAAGGGGGACAGAGGGAGGGGTGGGGTGTGCCTCGGGAGGGTGTTCGGGGAGGGGAGGGTTGGGGTGGGTGTCAGGGATGGGTTTGGTGTTGGGTAGGGGGACGGGTTGGGTCTCGGGAGGGGGAAAGGTGGGGTCTCGGGGAGGGACGGGTGGGTCCACTCTATACATCATACATTGGTATTTGCGCATTTATCGCATGTTAGGGATCGCAACATTGCGGGGACATATTTTTCAACATCGCGTTATCCCGGGTTGCCTTGTGGAATTTTCAATGGCATTTCCGTGACTGCGACACAAACACCTGACCACAATCAATATGCAAGTAGGCTTTCTTCTTTCCTCTCTTATTCAGTCGGAAACCCTCTTTATGTAAAATCAATACCCCATCAATGTACCAACAGGGCCCTTAACAAATCCAATAAAATGGCAACTTTTGGTTTGGGGGTTTTACGTTTTCTGCATTCTGCTTTCGCAAACATTTTTAACACGCATTTGTACAGTGAGGTGTTAAAAGAAGATTAAGACCTGGGCACAAAATGTATATTTCAAAACTTTTCAAAATTATCTTACATTTGGACAATACTGATCGAAAACATGCCGAGATACGTTTTGTGTGCCAACTGTATATTTTTGTGTATATCATGATTCCCTTGATTTGCATTTTTGGTCGCCTAACGAATGTTCATGGAGGCACATACTATTCCAAATTCCGTGTGTCCCGTCCGTCCATATGACTCGGTTAACCTGTTTTAAAAATTCTTTAATTTTTTAAAATGCTCTACTGGCTAGAATGCTATGCCCGATTTAATTCTAATACTGATAAGTGATAGAGTAAGGTGCCACAAAATCAAGTGTATCTTTTGGGCTGCAATTTGCAATATTCATGAATTGTAATTAGCTTATTTTCATATTTTTCAGACATTCGTTACCTTTTTTTAAAAAACACTGTCCTGCTGGCTGACGCTATCCTGATTTTACTTCTACTGATGGGGTGATAAGTAAGTGCCACAATATCATGTGTAGCTTTTGGCTGTATTTTTTGCATATATTCATGAATTTTAATTACCTTATTAGCATATTGTTCAGACATTTTGGTTGACTTTTAAAAAAAAGTTCTGCTGGCTAAATGCTATGCCCAATTTCTAACTTGATAGGGTGATAGAGTAAGGTGCCACAGTATCATGTGTAACTTTTGGCTGCATTATTTGCATATTCATGAATTCTAATTAGCTTATTTGCATATTTTTCAGGCAGTTTTGATTATTAACCTTTTATAAAATGCTCTGCTGGCTAAACGCTATGCTCGATTTACTTCAAACTTAGTAGGGTGGTAGAGCGAGGTGTGTGTAGGTTTTGGCTGCTTTATTTGCATGATCATTTGCATATTCATGAATTTTAATTAGCTTATTTGCATATTTTTCATATCATATCATGTGTTGATTTCAGCTGCATTAATTGCATATTTATGCATTTTAATTAGCTAATTTGCATATTTTTGAGATATTTCAGTTAACCTTTTCTTGTTTTACCTTTTTGAAATGCACTTCAGGCTACAAAACATAACACTTCTCTCCAGTGCTTTTGCTCTCTATGCCAAATTTTTATTATAAACCAAGTGATCGCGCAATCAGGCGACACTTGTGGTTCGAGAACCGCCTTGTTTAAAATTCAATGTTGATTTTGTAAGGATGCTAGAAAATGATCCTTTCAAGCAAGAAAATTAAAACATAAATGGTCGAGGTGGGGTGCTAGTCTTTACAGGATTATTATTATATTTTGTTTTTCATTTATGGCCTGGAATTAGTTTGTTGACAATTTGATTATGTTTGTAAAAGCATTGTATAATTACATAGTGTTGTATTGTTATGTAATATAGTGAGCCATTTATTATAAACAGGATTTATTAACAATTCAACCTTTGCTTTATTCTGTAAAGGTGTAAAATGGGATACCACCCTCGGAACATTTATGCCTTGCTTTGTCAGTGTATGAAGCGACTGAGGCCAAGCAAGAGTAAGATGCACTACAAATGTGGTCCACCGTGCCCATTGTGTCAGAGAAACTCAGAGATTCATGTGTTGGATATCAAGGATGGAAGCGGGTCAATATGGTGTGGTAGACATCAACTGGATCAAGAACCATCTGTGAAGCAGTGGTTGGTGAAAGAACAAGAACCCCAAAAGGTAAGACTTTCAAACATTTTGGAAGGGGAACTTGGTCCCAGTAAAACAACCCAAATTTACTGTGTTTGTCCAATTGGCAGAAATACTGGTATTATTTTAAGCTAAGTCTATGTGATGGTGATACATCTTTCCCTATTTACACTTCGTAAACATATTGTCGTGTGAGCGCAACAAAGTCTTAATATAACATGATAATATTACAGAAGCATTTTGCATTTCATTCGGTAGTAAGTTTTTTAATGGGGATGATTATTACACAGGATGGAAATTTATTTTTTAATAAAAATAATTGTGGTACAAAGACACTGTATTGTGGCTTAGTAGTATCTAAGCACTGTACATAATCACACAACAACAAAAAGAAAGGAATTTCTTAATTTATAATTAAAGGCACTATCAGTGATTTGCTAAATCGGAAAATAAAAAAAATCAATCATTTTGCCTTTTTGAAGAACCATAGGTATCCTAACATACCCTGCAAGTGATAGGACCAAATGCAACCTAATAGCAACAAAGTCTAATATTTTAGTCATTACTGTTCGTACAAATACTTACTACAACACGTAATTGAATGGAGGTTGATATCTTTGAACACTGCTGTTCCTTTTCTGTCAATATTTCAGTTGGAAAATGTACCTTACGAGAGTCCTACAGCCGTATTCTTCACTTTAATTTTAAAGCCATTCCTGCAAATTTCAGATATTTTCACTCTTTCAGGTGGATCACTGATAGTGTCTTTAATTGAAATACAATGTAAACTAGATATAAACCTAATGATCTTAACATTTCAATTATTTAGTCTAGTATTAGTATTTAGTCTATTAAACCTTTTTTTGTCCCCACCAAACAAAGTTTGGGAGGGGACTATAAAATGGGCTCCGTCTGTATGTATGTATGTCCGGCCGTCCGTCCGTCGGCATGTATGTATGTCCGTCCGTATGTCCGTGATAAAAATGTTAACCCTGGAACATTTGGGCATATCTTTTTTTCTGGATAAGCTAGAGTAGCCAAACTTTAGTATATTACTAACCATGTAATTCATTCCCCAGGCTCCTCCCCTGGGTCTGTCAGGGGGTAGTGGAAAAGGGTGAAGGGAAAAAGGTCAATATTGCACAGAAAATGTTAACATTTGGGCATATTGTGTATGATTTATCTGGAGTTCAGTAAGGGCTACGATGATGTAACTGGTGGAAAGAAGCGAGTTGATGAGTTCTTGACCTGATTAGATTTTGGGTGTAAAATATGCTAATTAATTATCTAATTTGCATAATTTATGAAAATTTTCATAATGCGTAGATACTCTGAGTGTAATGCTAATTGCAAAGGCGGCGTAACTACATTCTGTTTGTATATTCACCAAAATTGTTATTAATTTGGTGAAAAGTGAAACAGACTTAAAGCATCACTGGCACATTTTCACAAAATATGAAATTTCTTCAATTTGCTTGCAAATGATAGTCTAGGCCATAGGAAGAATACAGATATATTTTATATTTCTTGAGTCATTTCACCAAAAGGTAACCATTTTTCCTGTACAAAGGCTGGAAAAGTTTAAAATACTAAATAGCATTACGCCCCACAATGTTTAATGCAAATAAACATGCAAAACTGCAAACCACTTAGTTGCCAAATGTTTCTCTGACAAACCTTTACTTTTTTAGGCTCAATGATACCTTTTTCTGCTTCTTGCATCATCTACGCTCTTTATTCCTTATCATCAAGCTACTCGCACTCATATTTCATTCGCACTCATACTTCCACTTCACATACTAATCCTGTTCACTCCACCTTCCAATTTAGACATTGCATGGTTAGCTATGGCTTAAGTAGGGTGGTCTAGTGGTCCCAAGTTTAAGGGATTAGTTGGCCAAATTAAGGGGGTGGTCTGATTGAGTCAAATTTGGTCACTTCTTAGAGATCTCGACAGTCGGTGGGGACTATTTTACACATCCCCGCGTAAATACATTAAGCCTGTTGTTCCCCCCCGCCAACTTTAGTTTGGCGAAGGGGACGATAGAAATGGTCGCCGTCCGTTCGTGTGTGTGTGTCCCTCCGAATATCTTTGGAACTAAACAATTGTGGAAGTCCCTCTTCGCAACATAGAGATGTTAATCTCAAGTAGGGGTTGGTTGGGATTTACAAAGTGGGTCATGTGGCTGGTCAAAGGTCAAATGTGTCAAAAATAGGGTCAATATGGGCAAAAATAGGCTAAAAATCGCTATAATAACGTTTGTAAACACGATATATCTTTTTGATTGGAGCCAAGTCTGGGTGTCCATCCGTCTTCGCACCATCGAATGTCACTCAAGTGGCTGCTGATTAGTTCGGCAAGCGGGCATGTGGCAGTGGCAAAGGTCAAATTGGTCAAAAATAGGCAAAAATTGAGTTACAATAAATTGCTATATCTTATCTCTGTTGTGTAGGATGATGAAACTTTGTTGATTGTGGTCAACATTCAGTGCCGAAAATTTTGAAGGTCATTCAAGGTCATCCGATGTCCTCCAAGGTCAAATCACTTAACATGTGTAGGGAGGATGATGAAAATTGGTGGGTGTGGTCAAAATTCAGTACCAAAATTGTTTAAGGTCATTTCATCAAAATGTCATCCTAGGCATCCAAGTCAAATCACTTAACAGTGGTAGGAGGATGAAAATGGTGGGTTGGTCAACATCAGTGCGAAATTTTGAAGGTCATTTCAAGGCATGGGGTGTCATCCAAGGTCAATCACTTAACATGTGTGGTAGGAGATTGAAAATTGTGGTGTGGGGTCAACATTCATACCCAAAAATTTTGAAGGTCCATTTCAAGTTCATCCGGGTCATACCCCAAGGTCAAATCACTCACTGTGGTAGGATGATGAAAATTGGTTGGGTGTTGGCAAATTCCGTACGCAACAATTTTGAAGGTCATTTCAAGGTCAGCCGAGGTCATCCAAGGTCAATCACTTAACATGTGGTAGGAGGATGAAAATTGGTTGGTGTGGTAACATTCATACCAACAATTTTGAAGGTAATTTTCAAGTCTCTATCCGATGTCTCCAATGTCCAAAATCACTTAACATGTGTAGGAGGATAAAATTGGTAGGTGTGACCAACATTCAGAATAACCAAAAATTTTGATGGTCATTCAAGGTCATCCGAGTCCATCCAAGGTCAAACACTTAACTGTGGTTGGAGGGTAAAATTGGTGGGTGTGATCAACTTCTGTTCCAAAACTTTGAAGGTCATGTGATGTCATGAGGTGTCATCCAAGGTCAAATCACTAAATATGTGGAGGGAGGATGAAAATTGGTTTGTGGTCCCACTTCATTCCAAAATTTTTTGAAGGTCTTTGAAGGTCATGCTGGGTCAAGGTCCAAATCACTAAACATGTAGGAGGATGAAACTTCCTGGGTGTGGTCAACATTCAGTCCAAACTTTGGAAGTCCTTTCAAGGTCATTCGGGGTCAATCCAAGGTCACATCAACTTACATGTGGTATGAGAGTAAAATGTGAGTGTGGTCATCATTCAGTGCCAAAAAATTTTGATATGGTCATCTTCAAGGTCGTGTGGGGTCCTTTAAGGTCACATCACTAATCATTGGTAGGGATGAAACTGGTGGGTGTGGTCACATTCAGCGTTGACACTTTGGAAGGTCATTTCAAGGTCATGTGGGTCATCCGAGGTCAAATCACTTAACATGTGGTAGGAGGATGAAACTTGGTGGGCCTTCACAATCTTCCCTGAGATATTAAAATTGTTGCTTCTTGTTCTTTAGCTACTGCACTGGGCGGGGGACCTTTGTGGTTCGAGAACCGCCTTGTTTTAAGTGGAAACAGTTCTAACATCCAGCGGATAGCTGTTCCACATACGGGGAGCTGCAATGGCAAAAGCTTGGTTCCCATACTAAGTCTTATTTTGTAGACCAATACTTGGATTGTAATCAGAGATAAGTTCCTTGAGGTACTTGGGAGCCATACCATTTGTTACTTTGAAATGGATGTGGTCTTTAACTTTTCGCCAGTGTAGATTGTTCAGATCTGGCAAAATGCGTTCATATCGTTTTGTCAAAGTGACAAGTCTCGCTGCTGAATTCTGTGCATTTTGTAAAGGTGCAATATGACTGAAAGGAAGACCACACAACAGAATTATTACAGTCTAATCTAGTGGACACAAAAACATGAACCAATTAAAGGCTGACTCAGAGATTTTGAAATATAATTTTTTTGTGTAATAATTGAAAATAGTCAACTACTACTAAAGATAATCCCCTAAAATGCTCAATTCCAAAGTTTGAGGCAAATCAGATTTTTCGTTTTCATGCAGTAAACATTTATGTATGTATAACAGTGCCATATAGGATACGGTGTCCCTAAAAAATTGAAAGTTCTGATTTTGCCCTGATGTAAAGCTTTCCATCAAAAATATCCCCATCTGAAAGGATTAAGCTGAGAAATGTTTCTTTGGTACAAAATTTGTGAAATTTCTAATTTCGTATAGGAGCAAATATGAAATTCAGCCTATGTTTTACATTGAAATATAATCAAGTCAAATCACCTTTTTTCTCTCTTTAAGACATTTCTGTAGCATAATACAAGGTAAGATATCTATTGAGTGGCTGATCTATTTGAAATTACCATTATGACACAATATTTGGGTGCCTCAAAATCTCTCGTTTGCACCTTTAAATGATCAGCATGGATAAATGATGGTAAAAATGTGAAAGTGTATTATATTAGTTAAATTAGCAAGTCCATTTAAATTTAACTAATTCAATGTAGGGAAAAATAATTGCCAAATAGTTAAAAAATGATGTATCTGAGAGATTTTTAGAAAATCTACCTACAAGAGCACTGGCTCTGGAGAGCTAATGGCGGTCATCCAGCACTGTTAACGTGCTGCCTTGCATGATGGGCGGGGAAGCCCAAAGGCTAGGCCCACCACCAATAATGGTGGATTGGCGTCAGGAAGGACATCCGGTCAATTCTCCAATAAACCCTCATATGGTAGCAATTTTACATGGGCACCAGTACTTGCCCTGTGCTTCTCATGTGCAGAGTATGCCTGCCCTGTATGGGAAAAGATCAACTCATGCCAAGAGGCTTGATTCAGCGTTAAATGCCTCCTGCCGGCTTATCACAGGATGCCTCCATCCAACACGAATGGAAAACTTATACATCCTAGCAGGAATTGCTCCACAGACATCCGTCTTAGCGTAGCGAGCATGCAAGAACGTAGCTGCCAAGTATCTAATGTGAAGCACCCTATGGACAGATACCTGCTGCCAACCGCCTTAAATCCAGAGAGAGTTTCTTCAGCAAAGTCCAACCTCTTGAAACAGTCTGTAAGGAGCTCAAGAGAGTCGCCTTTTGGAAAGAAAGACTTGCCATCAACCAAGTAACATCTATTGGTATTGAACATGGCCGTAGCCAGGGGGGTGCGACGCACCCCCCCAATAATGACAAAGGTCCGCTTTATGATGTTGAAGGTCCGCTTTATGATGTTGAAGGTCCGCTTTGTAATGATAAAGTTTTCCACCTGTCTAAATTTTGTGGTTCCAAGGATTGAGGAGCATGGTATATGAATGAATATTCAGTGGTTAATACTATTGTATTACGCATGGTTGTTGTTATTATACTGTTCTCTCAACGCTGCGAGGGTGTCCTGTCACTTAACCCCCTTCCCCCCCCCTTCAGAATTTGGAGACGACGGTGAAAAAACTTGGGTCAACCGGCGAGCGCAGCGAGCCGAAAAAATTGTTTTTTTGGTACGCAAAAGGTCCACTTCTGGCAAATCCGCACCCCCCCACATAAATTCCTGGCTACGGGCCTGGTATTGAACCTGGTAAGCATCTCCCACCTGGAGCTGACTCTTCGTGGCCTGAATGGCGATGCCTCAACAGATTGAGAACCAGAATTGGCCGATCTAAGGTTTCCATGCAGAAGTGGGGCTACCTGGAAGCAGATCAGGACACTACCTGTGATTGTGGAACAGCACCACAGACAATGGAACATCTCTTGGTCTGCCCACTGCTGGAGCAACAATGCACAAACAAGGACCTTGTGGAATTCAGTGAAGCAGCCAGATGTTGTACCCATCTCTGGCTGGATCATATTTGAGAACCACAGTGTTTGGACACGATAAGAAGAAGCCACCCTGAAGGTTGGGGTGGGCGGCACCTGCCTACCAAAAGCCCAATGAGCGACTCAGGGTGAGGGTAGGGAGTTAGAATGTGGGGAGTCTGAGGGGGAAAGGAGCGGAGATATGTGAGGAGTGAGGAAAAGGAGGGAGGAGATGTGCTGTGTCCAGGAGGTGAGGTGGAGAGGGGCTAGGATGATGGGGGTAGAGGGAAGGTATAAGTTGTGTTGGGCAGGACATAATGATGGAATGTGGGAGTCTTGGTGGAGAACATGTAACTGGTGAGTTAAAAAAGGGGCGAGTTAGGGAGTGGCGAGTTAAATTGGCGAGTTACCCCCCACAAGGTTTTACAATTTTGAAGGAAGTCCTTGTGGCGAGTTAAAATGGCGAGTTACCCCCACAAAGTTTCAGGGAAGTCCTCGTGGCGAGTTAACATTTTTCAAGGAAGTCCATGTGGCGAGTTACAACTTTTCAAGGAAGTTTGTGTGGCGAGTTAAAATTTTCAAAGGAGTCCTGTGGCGAGTTAAAATGGCGAGTTACCCCCCACAAGTTTTACAATTAGTTTTACAATCCAGACCGATGGTGTTTCCGTAAACTGCCAGCAGGAACTTCACTGGTTTCCGTTAACTCGCCAGCAGGACCTTCATGGTGTTCCGTAAACTCACCAGCAGGACGTCCTGGGGTTTCTGTAACCGCCAGCAGGACTTAACTGTTCCGTACTGCCCAGCAGGACTTGCATGGTGTTTCCGTAAACTCCGCCCAGCAGGACTAATGGTGTTTCCGTAACTCGCCAGCAAGACTTCTTTGCAGTTTGCAGTCTGACCCGTGGGGGGTAACTTGCCTTTTAACTCGCCAAATCCATAACTCGCCCACTTTTGTTCGCTGAAACTTTGTTCGGCAGAGGAACTTAGTAATCACTTTTTCTGTCTGTCTGTCTGTTTCCGTCTGTCTTGTCTGTATGTCATGCTGTCTGTCTGCTTGACGTCCGTGTTCCCGGGCTTGTGTACGATTTATCTGTGAGTTCCGTAAGGGCCATGATGATGTAACTTGTGTGGAAAGAAGCGGGTCCACGAGTTCTCGACCTGATTATATTTGGTGGAGTAAATATGCTAATTAAGGATCAATTTGCATCATACTAAAATTTTCCCACAAGTCTTGTGTACAGTTTTCTGGAGAGTTCCGTAAGGCGTCTCTTATGTATTTATGATGATGTGTAACTGGTGGATAGGGAAAGGGGGGGGGTGGGGCTGGAGAGTTTCTCGTGAACTGATTTTGGGCAAATTAAGTATGCAAATGAAGCTAATTAATATGCAAAAATCAGCCTATTGCTATAATTTTGTAACAGTACATGGATACGGGGAAATTCCTTCACTCTGAAAGCCTTATATGGTGCGATCTTTTTGCAAATTGAACGTGTGTGATACATGCGGCTTAGGTATGCAAATGAGCTTAATTAAATATGAGTAATTAATGTATCTTGAAACCGGTGGTCACGGGAAAGGCAACACACCCTGCGGTGTTCGAGGGTTTAGAATTGGCCCCGATGGTTCCCCTTGCATGTCGTAAAAAAGGCGACTAAATGGGGCCCCCTGCGCGTTCGGGGTTAGAATGGCCCGATTTGTGTTCCCCTGACAGGTCGTACTTAAAAGGCGGACCTAAAAGGGGCAACTCGTCTGTTATTTGAACGACGGGTTGTATTTAAATTTAGGATTATATTAGTAATGTGTAATGATTTTGACATGTGTATGTATTATTAAGATGTTCTGTTGTATTACTTGTTTAAGTACATGTAGCTTTAAAATCAATTAAACTGAAAAACAAACAATTTATCAATGACATTTGTACATATGTAAGACCACCTATTTATTTTTGTGTAATAGTAAATAGTAGCATGTTTTAGGGTTTCTACTCTATAATTGTTGATGTAATTTAAAAATCTATCATTTTGGGCATAATGCCCAAGTGTAAATTGGAGCCATTTTAATAAATGTACAGTATGAGACATCTTTTGGTCTGTAAAGGGGATCTCATGTTGCATGTTCTGATGTGATTGTCGATTATCTGTATTTGAAGTTAAGTTTTTGCTTGGTACATGGATAGTGATGACCTTTGTCATCATCAATGATTGTATCATTATATCTTTTGAACTTGTTTTTTTATTGTGCATGTTTTCTAAGTGTATCTTTGGCACATTAGGTGGTTTATCTTGTTTTATACATGGATAGGCGATGCTCTGGTTCATCCCCTGTATGATTTTATCCTTTTGTAATTGTTAATTGTAATTTGAATTGAAATGCAGTTTTAATATTGCTTTTTTTTTATATTTAAATGTTAATGACAAATGTAATGACACGATATAACTACAATTTGTGTTGAGTGGTCCGTCAACTTTATACCCTCACTCACTCGGATAGCCAAATTCCTTCGCTGCATGAAAGATCTATGCCATGCATCTTTTGGGTGAATCATAATTGGGTCAAAGTGCATGTGGGCTGATTAAGGGGGCATTTTTTTTGGATACAATTGATCTAATTAAATATGCATATTGCTGTATCACTGAAATGGTACATTGGATCTGCAATTCCTCCTTAAAAGGGGGTTTTTGTTTTTTTTCTACATGAGCTTCTATGCCGTACATCTTTGTGTATAATCACAATTGTCGTTCAAAGTGCAAGTGGATCCATTAAGGGGCATTTTTGATGCAATTGATCTATTAATATTCGTAATTGCTGTATCATTGGTATATTGGATATGCAAAATTCCTTCGCTACATGAGACTACGATATGGGGTTTTTTTTTTTAATATCGTTGGTGTGAATCATAATTGTGGGTCAAATGCATGTGGGCACTTAAAGGGCATTTTTGATTATTTTTAAAATTGCAAACTAATGCTAAATGCTTGTCCTTTCAACCAAATTTGCTCATGTTGTCAATGGTCAGTGTGAAACTACCCCTTCAAAAAGAATTTGATTCAGGAGTTTTTTTCCTTCCAAATAATTAGGTCAGCATGTGTTTATTGGCATGTATATGGCGTTGTGCTGTTGTGGTGCAAAACAGGTGTACAAAACAAAAGACTTATCAAAGGTGGGGGGAGTATACCACACAGGTATAACATCATATGGGCTAGATCAGTGCCCACGTTTTCATTGAAATGGTTTTTCTAGTTAAGTCTTTTGGGTTGCCAGCCAGGGGGGGGGAGAGGGGGGGGGGGGGGGGGGGGGGGGGGGGGGGTGTTTACATCTTGGAAAATGTGAAAATACGCAAAATGTGCATTTCACAAACGCTTTCTGGACCCCGTAGGGACTCAAATTTAAAATGTGTACATATTTTTTAAAAATGTGTTGCCAAATTGAATAAATTTTTCATATTGTTACTAATTTAGTGTATTTTAAGGGATCCTTTCATGACTTTTCATGATTACTATCTCTACAATGGAAAATGTTTTTGACCCCCTGGGGTGGTGTCAATGAAAGAGCAGGAAATAAAGAATACTATAATGCAAACCCGGGTGTGCTATTCCTAAACATCTGGTATTATGTGGGACATTCAAGATTAATTCTCCCCCCAAACGGAAATGTTGTGACCCCTCTATGGTTGGTTCAAATGAAAGAGTGAAATATAGAATACTATAAATGGCAAACCAGGGGTGCTACTTTTAAACGTCTCTTACTTGTGCTCATGTTGACAACCGGAAAATGTTGTGACCTCTAGGGGGGTGTCAAATAAAATAGGTGAGAGGCATAGAATAACTATCAAAATGCCAAACCCGGGGTGCTACTCCTAAACTCTTAGTTATGCTCTTGTTGAGGACTTCTCATGATTAATATCTCCACAATGTAAATGTTGTGACCCCTGTGGTGGTGCAACTAAGACAGAAATTAAAGAATATATAAATCAAAACCGGGTGCTACTCCTAACATCTCTGACTTAGCTTCGTGTGGGGGGGGGGATTTTTCACTTGCAAGATTTATATCTCCACAATGGAAAATGTTGTGCCCTTAGGGTGTGTCCAATGACATAGTGGAAGTAAAACATTTAAGAAATTGTAGTTAATCTGCTTGCACAACTTTTTTTGGGACACCCTTGACTCGCACAGTTGCACTCTGGTGTGCTGCTTTTTTTCTTACAGTTAAGCGCGAAAGCAGGCGAGACTTGTGGTTCGAGAACCGCCTTGTTAACTTTTTAACTCGCCTAAAACTTGCTCTCGTCTTGGTGAAGGAGGAATTGTGTAAGGTGGCGGTGGAGGTGAGGAGGAGTGATATGGTGATAACAGTCAATGTTTTTTGAGGAGGAGGTAATGAGGTTGATATATGCGTCTATGCCCCGCAGAGTGGTAGGAAGTGCGAAGAGAAGGAGCATTTTTATGATGAGATGGCGAATGAATGGGATGTGCTGAGTGTGGGTGAATTGGTCCAGTGTGTTGGTGATTACAGTGGGCATGTGGGAAAAAGGATCGAAGGTATTCACAGAGTGAATGAGTTTGGGGAGAGAAATCTGGAAGGAAGGATGTTGTTGGAGTTTGTGATGAAAAGGAGTTGTATGTAGTGAATATGTGATTTAGGAAAGAAGACAAAAGGAAAGTGATGTTTAGCTAAGGAATAAATGAGACAGATTGATTTTGTGTTAGTGGGCAAGGAGAAGAGAATTTCTGAAGAATGTTAAGGTGATTCCAGGAAAGTTACACCACACCACAGGTTGGTGATTGTGGATGTGGACAAGAGAAAGGTGAAAAATGTGACAAGGAAGGTAGCACTGGAGAAGAAGAAAGTATGGAAGCTGAAAAGAAGAAGAGTCAAGAAAGAATTTTGAGACAAGAGTTGGAGAGCTTGTGGGGACTGATGTGTCTGATTTGTGGAGGTGCTTTAAAGAAGGGGTGTTTACAGACGTGTGATGAAGTGTGTGGAAAAAATAAAGGTAGGAGAGATATGGGGTGGTGGAATGAAGAGGTGAAAGAGGCAATAGTGAGAAAGAATGATGCATATAAGGAAATGAGAAAAAATGGTATGGAAGAGAAAACAGCAAGTTATAAGTGGTTGAAGAAGCAAGCAAAGAAAGTGGTTGCGAGGGCTATGAAGGAGGAGGCGGTTGTGATGTGGTTACGGAGAGTGCAAAAGAAGGTTGTTGTATGCAAATTACTTGGTTTTAATGTGTAAGACAATGGAGGGATTGAGGGAGAAGTTTTGGAAATGGAAGAAGGCATTTAAGAGTAAAGGGTCTGAAGGTAAACCTTGGGAAGACAAAAGTGATGTGTGGAGGGGGAGGTGTTGGTAAGGTAGACCCATGTGGCAAATGTGGGAAGAGGGTAAAAGCAAATTCAGTGGGGTGTGGGAAATGGATCCATGGGAGATGCACAAAGATGAAGATAGTGAACCCAAGTTTAGCAAAAGATTTTGTGTGTGGAAAGAAAAGAGCTAGAAGGGTGGTGGAACAGATGGAAAAGTTGTGTGATAAAGTTAGTCTTGTTCAAGACGCTCGGCTATGTCCCTTTTCGAGGTACATCCTCCGTGTATGATCATTGGTATTGACCCTCTCCCCCTGCGCCTTAGTCTATGTAAACCCTAGCTCGAACACGTCGTAGCCCGGGCGAAGCCCGTGAACCACGACCCCCAATATGGAGTGTCCAGTCAGAGTACCTCGGACTATGTAAACCCGTACACATGGCATATAGAAAAGCCTAAGCCTAGTCCGGCGCCCATGTAAACTTGTACACATGCCACAGTATATAGAAAAATGGTCTCAGAAATCTATTTCATACCTTCCATTTTATATACATGAATCACTCCTGTTTATAAACGAATTACTACCGTTCGCAAGTCAACACTGCACCGCTACCCGAATCTCCTCCCATATTAGAAATTGCTAAATACAGGAATCGCTCACTGCGAGGCGGAGCCGAGCGTCTTGTTGTTTTTGAATTTCATACAACTTGATGGGCCGAACCAATTATGCAAATGAGGCACAGTAGCTTACTCATTGGATAAACGATGTCGCTTCATGCTGTCAATCATGAGTATAGCCGGAGCAATGAACGGGTCTGGTGACTGGTTAATGCGTTCATGTACAAAGGTCACGCTTCATGAATAAATTAATCTCGATCCAGTAATATTACGTCATTGCATCGTATCTTTGATTGGCTATTAAACTTGAATAATTCATCGTCGCCCGTATATGGAAAAACAACCCCCGCAAAGACTTTTTCCACAATCTCGGAAAAAAATTACAAACTAGCCAAGACGCTTCGCTGAGCAGGAAAGTTCGTCTGCACGTGCAGCGTCACTCGTCTTTTCAATTGCGTTACCGAATAACATTGAAGACCGTAGTACTGCACTGGCAATGTTGGTTGGTGGGATTCTCATCCGAGTTTGGATTTTAATACCAGTAATAGGCTATGATTTCAACAGTTTGCTAGTGAAATCATTCAAGCGAAGCGCATCTTGACCAAGACTATGATAAAGTGGAATCAGTGAAGGAGTTAACATACGTGGGAACGGGGTTAGTGGGGATAGTGGATGCAAGGCGGCTGTGACAGCTTGAGTAATAGGTGGGTAAAGTCTGAATGTGATAATGTGGAGTTGTTACACAGGAAAAGATTTCTTTTGAAGATGAAAGGAATGGTGTATAAGAGTTGTGTGAGATGGGGATTTTGAGGACTGAGAGCAATGTGTGGCATGAAGTTGATGGATAGGAAGTAGAATAAGGACTTGATGTATATGTTGGGGTTGGAAGAAGCCCAGTTGGCAAAGGCGAATAGTGTACGTTGGTATGGGTATCTGCTAAGTAAGGATGACAAGCATGTTTTAAGAAAAGCTTTTGATTTTTTATTTGGGCGGTTTGAGGATGAGACGACCAAAGAGGACATGGAAGAAGCAAGTGGAGGCGAGTAGGAAGGTTAGGTTGTTGAATTGGGCGAAGTGGAAGGAGGGAGTAAGGGTGATTGCTATGAGTGTGAGGTAAATCTGGCCACCACTGTTTTACAGGGACAAAACTGGATTTAAAACTTTGGATTTACTACATGTATGCCTCCAACAAATTAACTTGCAGTGATGGTGACTCAAAATGAACACTATACAGCTGATTGTGATACGATCAATAATGTGTTCGCGGATCAAACTGTACAGGTCATGGGGTGCAATATCATGCTTCAGAATCTTGGACATTTGCATGGGAAGGCTTTTTAATTCTCAAGTCAGAATTTTTATATGCACCCATAAAAATTCCAGTCGGGGGGGGGGGGGGGGGTCGGACACGATCTGCTCAATTTGGGCATTGGGGATTTCCAAACGGTAATTAGTGAATTACTTACGTTATTTTTTTTTCTACGGTCATCCTAATTTCCCAAGTGGACTGGGGGGGGGGGGGGGGGGTCGGACACGATCTGCTCAATTTGGGCATTGGGGATTTCCAAACGGTAATTTAGGGAATTCTTACGTGTATTTTCTACGGCAGCCTCGGTCCCAGTGACATTACAAAATCACCTTTTAAGCCTTCGTTCAATACATCTTAGTAATATCATGATAATTTAAGAAAAAATTATTGACTTCAAAATCCGTCGGGGTTAGTGGATTAACCCTGCTGCAAAATAGTGTAATTTCCAATAACGGTCATTTAGATTTAAATATTCGTGACCAGGCCTAGCCTTAAGTCAAGTCTGTGTGTGACCGTTCGATATGCGTAAGAGCGCCCTCCTACCGTTAAGTCTTTGAATAAGACTAGCACTCGGGTTACGCTGGAAGTTGATACTGTTCTGTTGCTGTTAGGTTGGCATGTCCTACCCCCCCTGATTCCAGTATCAGATAAAGTGTACTTATTTTGTCTTTAATATGATTTCAAGTCAGGCTAAGGGCTGAGCCAGAACAAGTTTGCATTTTCAGGGGGTGGTACTAATTTCAAATGCCAGTTAATCGTGAAAGCCAGTTTTCAAACAAGTATTTGAAAAACCTTGCCTAGGTCAGGAAAACCAGGTAATCGTGAAGCCAGGTAATTGCCTAGTTTATCAGGCGCGGATCTAGGGAGGGTGGAGGGGGCGCGCGCCTCCCGGTAATTCTGCAAAATCTTGCAAATCAGCCCATTTTGCACAAGTTTAGCCTTTCAGCCCCCCGGTAATTTTGACGTTTTTCAAATCCTGGATCCGCCCCTGTTTATTTACATCTGAAGTCTCAATTTCTTGCAGAGTTATAAGCTAATAAGGTCTAATTAGTTGTATTTAGGACTTTGTTGCATTCAATAGGAAAATTATGTGTAGTTCTAAGCGTATTAAAGACACTATTGTGATTCACTCCAAAGAGTCAAAATATTTCAAATTTGCAAAATTAGCTTCGAAGTGATGGATGTCTGTAGAATTATCATAAGTTATTTTTTGTAACTGAAATATTGACTGAAAAGGAAGAAGACAGCAGTATTCAAAGATATGAATCTCAATTCAGTTATGTGTTGTAGTAAGTGTCCGTATGGACAGTATTGACTAAAACATCCGATTCTGTCCTCCTTAGGTTGATTTCAGTCTTAGCACTTAGAGGTAAGGTAATAGAATTTAACAATACCTCAACACAATTGTGTCATATTTTGTCACCATGATTACATCAAACATTTTACAAGACAAAGTATTAAAAAACCACTCTTTTGAACTTGGCACTTAGAGGGAAGAGAAGATTTCAGTAGCTTCCCACAATGCATTGCTTCCAATGGAGGTTTTTGTACAGCTACTGATGTGAATCGTTAGAGATGAAACATGGCTAAATTGACAATACTGATCACAAACTTGCATTTTAAGAGTCTTTGGTCTCTAATGATGCACATGACTACCTGTACAAAAACTTCCATTGGAAGCAATGCATTGTGGGAAGGTACTGATATCTTCTCTTCTTAGAGGGTAGCATCGCTATACTTGTTACAGGCATGCCAAAATCTGATTATGATTTTTAAGAATTTCTGATTTAGCAAATCACTGATAGTGCCTTTAATATATAGGGCGTTTACACTGGGCAACTTAGGTCGTAATCGAATTTACTTTCGTGATAAGTGTAAACGGGTACAGTCGTAATTAGGACGCAATTCAAAAAGATGAATTTCAATGACGACTTTATCATTCATTTGAGGTGAATTTGAATAAGTCGTAATTGTATTACAACTTTTGTGAGTGTAAACGAAAGTCGTTACCGATTTCAAGCTTACCAAGCATGACACCTAACTCGAGGCCGTACATTTCCGGCCTATCAAGCAAATACGTAATTCATTTTTCTGAATGCGAATTCAAAATCGGTGTAAGTGTAAACAACTACAACACAAATTAATTTATGCTAATCCTTAGTTGTCATTGAAAAAAAGTGAATTCGATAAAGACTTTTGCCCAGTGTAAACGCCATAATAGATAAAATTGTTCATATTGACTGACCTTTCATAATGCATAGGTACTTTGAGTGTAATGCTAGTTGCAAAGAAGGCATAACTACATTCTTTTTGTATATTCACCAAAATTGCGATTAATTTAGTGAAAAATGAAACAGACTTAAAGCAGCACTGGCACATTTTCACAAAATATGAAATTTCTTCAATTTGCTCGGAAATAATAGTCTAGGCCATAGGAAGAATACAGATATAGACTCAGACTCATTGATATTAAAACCACTAAGGTCACAGACCGGTCAAACAGGGTGCATGCCATGGAAATCAACTCTGTGTTTTCTTGTGTTAAATGCCATTTCTGTCATCTGCTGAGTAAATGTTGCCGGAGTCATTTTTGTCTCGCCTGAACTTTATTCGGTAGAAACTTAATTAGTAATCTCTTTTCTGTCTGTCTCTCTGTCCGTCCATCCATCCGTGTTCACTGCTTGTGTATGATTTATCTGGAGTTCCGTAAGGGCTACGATAATGTAACTTGGTGGAAAGAAGCAGGTTGACGAGTTCTTGACCTGATTAGATTTTGGGCTTAAAATATGCTAATTAAGTATCTAATTTGCATGTTTTATGAAATTTTTACCGCAAGGCTTGTGTACAAGTTTTCTGGAGTTCCGTAAGGCATATAATGATGTAACTTGGTGGGAGAAAGCGGGCCGAAAAGTTCTCAACCTGATTAGATTTTGGGCAAATTAAGTATGCAAATGAGCTAATTAATATGCAAAAATCAGCGTAATTGCTATAAGTTTGAAACGATACATCGGATACGCAAAAAAGTTCTTCACTACATGAAAGCCTATCATGGTGCGCATTTTTTTTTAAATTTGAAAGTGTGATTATATACATCTCAGGTATGCAAATGAGCAATTAAATATGCATAATTGCTGTATCTCTGAAACGGTACATCGGATAGGCCAAATTCCTTCGCTACATGCAAGACTACTATGCCATACATCGTTTGTGTGAATCATAATTGGGTCAAAGTGGCATTTTGGCGTAAAATATGTTAAGTGTCTATTTTCCATAATTTAAGAACGATTGACTTATGGTTTGTTAAAATAAAACCTTACACATTTATTTTTTACTTTTTAATGCCTTTGATCTTATATAACTAGAAGCTAACCTTTTTGCCTCATTTCAAATTTGTTCCATCAAATCTCCACGAGAAAAATGTGAACATAGAGAGTTCATATATAAAGCGGCTGGGGTGGGTGCGGGAGCGCAGAACCCTAGCAATGTTTGCTTTCCAAAACACATTTTCTCGTCCAAAATTGATAGAAACATTGTGAAATTTGTAGGCCTAAGTGGTTCTCTTTATAATTATGCTTATAGAAAAATAAGTTCAATGGGCTTAAAGAGAGTAAGACATAGTTGATGGTTTACGTTTTGTTTGACTCAATTATATGTAAAGAGTCCATTGCGAATTCATATCAAGTGGCGCGGGGGTGGGTGTGGGAAGAGGTCTCCCTATCCCGCGTGAAGCACGGAACCATTGCAATGTTCATTTCCAAAACACATTTTCTCAATGTTTTATTTGAACAAACCATAGTCAATTGATTATAGAGAGTTCCTATATGCCTGTGAAGCGACATAGGGTGGGTGCGGGAGGTGAACCCCTAGAAATGTTTGTTTTCAAAACATATTTTCTCATGCAAATTTGATAGAACAAATTTGAAATTAGCAAATGGTACTTCATTGGACGACCGGTGTGAAAGTAATCATAGTCCGCCAGGTATCATAGTCCGGGCTCCATAGATGACAACGGAATAAAGCGTGAAACTAATGTTGTGTGAAGAGTCAACTGAATCGATTGCCCTATTGTTCACCATTGTTCCCGGACTGTGAGCCCGGAGGACATTGGGGCAATCTACACGGCAGCGCAGATCCAGATTGGATCCAGATCTCGTATCCAGTTTGCGTCTACACGGGCAACGACCAAACTTGATCCGGATTTGCAACGCGTACATGATGTGTACACGCTTGGTTAGTGTCGCTGCACTTTGAGTACTTTTAGGTTATGAGTAAAGTATTCCTCGATCACCAAGGTTACGCGTAGCATTTGTACACTTTACGCTTCGAAATGGCGCTGTACTTTCGCACTCACTGCGCCGTGTAGAGTTCTTAAACGGTCTCCCATGATCTGGATCTGTGATCTGGATCTCGGTGATGCGCATCGGATCTGGATCTGCGCTCCGTGTAGATTGCCCCCTATATCTCCTGCCACACAGGTATACGGGTGCTTTCGCTTATGAGACCTCTGCAAAAAGCAGCAACATCAGCCTTTTATTTCAGAGAATGATGAAAGCTATGGCATCATTTCCGGGGGGGCACTCCCATTTTGGAGGTGACGCGTATGTAATGCTGTTAACACCCCCAATTGCAGCATCGTTGTCAACCAGTGACCCATTATTTTTTGAAAATGTCACCACAATCGCCCAAACACCCCTATTTTTGGGAGTATTTTGATTATTTTCAGCCCAAAGACCCCTATTTTTTAGAAAATATTGCTAACATTTTCACCCAAAGACCCCATTTTTTGGAAAATTTACTGTGCTGGACAACCAGAACAAGAGCGCCATTGTTTATTAGACTTCAGCAAATTTGGTTCTTGTGAGCGACATCCGTTCATTACTTTGTTGGATATAAGTATAAAGGGGTAGGTTAGGTACCATGCTTGTTAGACTTTTGCATTTTTCAAGGGACGGCAGCAGTTTATGACTCATGATCAATGACCCAATTGCTTGTTAGACTTCTGCAAATTTGCTTCTATTGGGCGACACAAGTTCATTACTTTATTGATAAACAGAGTAGCAGAATATGCTTTTCATACTCCGGAACAGAAAGCCTTTGACGAGCGTGTAGAGTGGGCGGAGCTTTGAGCGTGTGCAACATCTGTGATGCAATAGACAACAGCAGATAGCCCCAGTAACGTGCTCGTCAAAGGTTTGTTGGGAACTTGTCGCCAGTATAGATTTCTGCAATTATTTCTAGTGGGCGACATAAGTTTATTACTTTATTAAATAACCAGTTTAGGAATCACACCAATAAATAAACTAGGTGTAGCAGACGACGTCAACATATCAAGGCAGTTTCAAACATGTGCACTGTTGCCTGTACCTTGCTAGACTATGCCATAGTCGATTTTTGCATTTTTTAAAATTTATTTTTGTGTGCTGTCCCATCTTATTTAACCCAGTATTATCATCATTATCTATTATTATTATTGTCATTTTCTTCTATTTCTAATATCGTGACGCAATTCACCCCGTAACTAAGCTTAATTAGGCCTAGATCCCTTATGACAATGCCATTATACCACAAAAAGATACGCTCAGGGACCTTCATGTAGAGAGGGCACTGTTTACACATACTGGCTTTTATGCGAAATATTAATCATTCAATAGATGGCTCCCTTTATGATCCCGCTAAGGTTTGTGACTGCGAAAGTTCAGGGACCACTCCCCTCGGAAAAAAAATCGACTATGTACTTTCAGCTGCGGTCAGGTAATCTGCATTCTGTGGATTCGAATAGTAAGAAATGTCAATCATCAGATATACAAATGAATAGGACTCGTCAAAATTGTTGAAGGGATGCATAGAATCGGACGAAAATATTGTTTTTTTTAATTGAAAATAATTCCGATCTTTGATGAATGCAAGTTCACTTCGATATAAAAACATTGTTGGTAATATTTTACACGAAATTCATCTACTTTTCTTGTGATTTTTATTTTAAAGTACTTGCAAGTTTCTCTACCTTTACCTATCGGAAAAATGAGTCCTTCATTCTTGAAAATCGATCTATCGGCTTCAAATGTAGCTAATTTGCATGCAAAATAACATGATTGGAATTTTGGGGATTTTCGCATGGAATCAGTGCACTAAACATGCTAAATCTGTGGAGTTTGTGACTGAATCTGTGAAGTTTGTGACTGTTTTCCGCTGTTTTTTTCGAGCAGATAGAGTAGTAGTAGTATGGGTACCATGCCGCAAGATATGTGGGCTACGCAAGGTGTATATCTGTTGTGCAGATCAAACGGGCGTGAATCAGGACAGGCAGAGCTCAGAGGGTACACGCGTAAGCTGAGAGCACATTGCATTGTGTTTTGACGGGGGTGAGGTTAGAAAAACTTACGTAAATCTGCTTATAATTGTTCAAATTGATCCCGGAAAAATTTACAGGATGCCGTAACATGTCAGGTTTTTGTCAAGTAAGCTCATTCCCCCCTACACCAATCAGCGAGAAGCGATTCAGCCCCAAACATGATATCATCAAAAACAAAGCAATATGCGTCATCACTATGAAATGATTCCATGCCTTATGCATGCCGTTCACACTTGCTGTGATTAATTCACGATTGCTCGCTTAATACAAGTCATATACAGTTATAATCTCGCACAAATAACAATGAATATGTACTTATTAAGATTGAATACCGATCAAATTAATTTGCCTCTCAATAAAAATTATGTTGGGATTTCTTTTTCAACAACTATTCAAAATGCTTGGCACTTACGGTGTGTGTGCATAGCCAACACGGGACACAAGGCTCATGAATATCGATCACAGAGATAACCCGCCCCAGATATAAGCCCCGCAAATCCTTGTTAGCCATTGGTCAATTTGGTTCAAACGATGACATCATACTTATATTAGGGTCCGCCAAGTTTTGGACGGAACTCGCCATAGAATCCCACGTTAACAATCTTGACCCCTAAGTGAAAGTAAGTAGTGAAAGCAATTGGCCCAGGTAGCGCCCGTATGGAAATTAACAGGGAGTAGTTATCGCGCCCTCAATTGACCTGCATGATAAAGTCAGGGGGAGGGTACGACACGATCTGCTCGATTTGGGCATTGGGGATTTCCAATAAAGTGAAAGTAAAAAAACAATTGGACTACAGAGTAGTCTAGTACCTTGCACACACTTCTATCCATGATGTGATGTGATTGATTAGAAGAAAAGTTGTACAGGAATGTGTTAATATTCACCAAAAATTACTAAAAATTGCATAATTGGGTGCTTTTTAGGCCACTTTGGGTGAAATACACCCAATTTATCTGAATTGGGTGCTTTTTAGGTCTCTCTCTTCTGCTGGAATCCGCCCAATGCATGTGAATTGGGTGGATATCTTTTTAAAAACACCCAATTCATGTAAATTGGTGCTTTTAAATGCCATTTTGATAGAATCAGGTCATTTGTAGTGCTTCCTCTTCCATCCGTCTGAACCAGATCTTTTCTTCACAAAATGTGCTATCTTCAGCAGATAGCAAAAAATAATAATATTGTATTTGTTTTTTGTACCATTTTTACTAATTTCTGGTCTTTATATTTTGGCTACAATGGTTCGTACTGATAGAATAACATTCAGTATCATGAAAATATGTGTCTTCAGGAATCACACCACTAAATAAACTAGGTGTAGCAGATGACGTCAGTGCCGAGACAGTGTTGGCGTCTGGAATATGGCCCTTGCCTAAATGAAGAGTCACAAAATGTTGATGAGTTGTGTCTTTAAATGAAATTTGAAATTAATCATAATGTGTGGACTAGTAACAAACCATTTGGGTGGTAAAGATTTTGTCTGTGCCTTTTTTGTATAATTTCTGAGGGTTTGGGGAAACTGTACAATTTTAGTTTCTAGTAACACTCAACTAGGCGTGAACGTTTTGAAAACATGCAAATCTTTCGATGCTGTGTAGCTAAAAAAAATCAGCCTTCATCATATGACTTTTCATTTTTGTTGAAGAGAGATGCTGCTAATCTTCCAAAAAAATTCAGTTTTGAAGTAACCAGTCGCTTTATAGCCGAGAAATCAACGTTTGGTGAGAGGTCATTTTGTACACAAGTCTATGGGGAGTTATTTAGTGGTGTGATTCCTTTAAGGGGCATCATTGCTTGTTAAACGTTAGCAGTTTTGTTTTCAACATGTTGAAGGGGCGGCATCAGTTTGATTCACTGGATATGACCAGTGGCTCCAATTGCTTATTAGACTTTTGTAAATTTCTGTTAACGGCCGCCATAGACCCATTAGTTCATTACATTATTGCATAGCCAGAATAGGTGTGCCACCGCTTATTAGACTTCTGCAAATTTGCTTAATTCTTAAGGCGTCATTAATTAATTATTTGATCAGATAACCAGAATATGGACGCCGCTGCTTGTTAGAACTCTATACAAATTTGCTTCTAAAGGGCGGCACATCAGTTTAATAATTCATTGGATAACCAGAAGAAAACTAAGGGTCATCATCGACCTATGCAAATTTGCTTCTAGTGGGCGGATTCAGTTCCTTACTTCATAGTTGTATCACCTGTGCAATTTTGTTTCCATATGGTGGCCGAGTGTAACATATAAAGTGGAGCCTTCAGCAGGGCGCTGTTGCTTTTGCGTTCTTATCAATTGCTCTTTTGCGCTTCAAAGGGGTGGCATCAATTTATTCCTTGGCATTGGATGACTAGTATTGAAGTATTGCAGTACTTCTTCCGCAGTGTTTCTTTCAAGGGGCGGCATCAGTATTGACAGGATGCTATTGTCTATTAGACATCGGCATTTTTGTTTTCAAGGGCGATGTCAGTTTATTCCTTCACTTTTAATTAAGGTATAGATGGCAAAAATAGGAGTATGTTGTATCGCATATGTTGTATCGCGTATGTTGTATATATAGTGCGATTATCTAACAAATGTGTTAATAATATCTCAAAAGTTAATAGTCTATTTCCTTTCCATGATTTTAACTCAAAGTGGCTGCAATATTGGAAAACACAAGGACTGACATGAGATATTCCAACATGTACGTCAAATTTGGATTTCTTGATCCTAAAAACATAAGTATAGACACCAAAATCTAGTCAAAATCATTTTGAGCTCGGTATAAAGAAAAATGTCAATTTTAGTGCAAATTGGCGGCCATATTGGAAAACAAACTACCCGACAGAATATATTTTTTTTTAAATGTCATTTGTGAATACTTTGGCATTCAAAACATGGGTATAGACACAAAAATCATTGTTATTAACCGAAATATGAGACATTGAATATGTGATTGGCAGCCATTTTGAAAAATGGTCACCACAGCTGCCACAGGTCAAATCTGGCTGGGGTCCCATTTTGAAATAATTGGTTGTGGTCCATATTAAGCATATACCAAATGCTATACTTCTATCACAAAGTGCACGATTTTGCTCCAGACAGGTGTTTTCCCTCTGGACTAATACAAAATCCTTCAGTGGGAAGTCTTGTCAGCTGCTATACCTCACACAACTTTGTTTTTTAAGGTATTTAAAATTTTCTATATTACATGTGACAAATGAAGAAATGGATTTCCTTTAATTTTTATTTTAACTTTGGGGCATTGTTTTCTCTTGAAATGTATGAGCGTATGGGTAGTTGTGAGTATGTGTGTCAGTGTGTGTGTTTCTGTACCCGTAAGCATGTGTGTGTGTATACTTGTGCATGTGTTGTAAATAGACGTTTAAGAATTGACAATTTAACAACTCTATTTCTAAATTGCCAAATTTGTTTTACCCAGTCATAAAAAATGTATTGATGTGCCTGTGTCATTTTCTATTATAATAATATAATGTGGTAAAGAATGTTGTCTTTGAAGGGCACATGTGGAGGGCGCATGTGGTCCAGTGGATATGACGACCAACTTATGATATTAAGTATATATCCAAACAGACAATCTCAACCAACATAGGGAAAACAAGAATAAAAAACAACTTGCCAGACAAACAGCAACGCTACAACACACACAACGTTTTGACAAAAAAAAATTAGCCTTTATCAAGTAAACTACAAAGAACCACACCAAAACTAACCACCTGAGCAAGCTATTGACACTACTGGCAAGTGCTATAACAGCAAAGAACAGCAGAATACAATAGCAAAAGACAAGCGCTGTGATCTTGATGAAATGGCGCTTTATAAAAGCCTGTGTATTATTATTATTTGAATGACATTACTTTATGGGCTACTGCATCATTGATGCTCTGTTTTTTTACCCCGAGGTGCGTGCGCATCCTCTACACCCCTACCTCCCCACCCTCACCCACGGCTACATGCATGTAATCACCCTCACAGCCTTATTGCACCCCTATTAAGATGATGAGCAATCCATCGTAATACATACTGTGAGGATGACTTTGGGAAAAGTTCCCAGAACTGTTCTTTATGTGTTGTACTAATATCAAAGCCATGAGGTTTCTTGACTGGGAATCGGTTTTCTGATAATACAACCATCCCACTTCCCTCAAAGTGCATTGTTACATATAGCCTTCTGAAGTTAAATGCAGTTTTTTTTTATTACAGGACATAGTGTATTCTGAAACTTCGGAGCCAATACACGTAACAATGTCAAAACACATCAAGTATCTTCCACCATCCTTGTATAAATGGATATGTGATCATCTCAATGTGCCATACTCATCTGGCCATAACTGGGAAATGCTGGCAGGTAAAAATAAAACAAATTATAAGATAGTAAAACAAGAAGTCATTGGTGATGTTGCCTTGCAGTGATGCTTTTATGTATTTGGGCGTTTCTGTAAATTAACATGACAAAGAGCTATAATTTTAAAATGGTTTAAAACTGATTTGAAGTATGTTTTTAGATAAAGCATTGTATAAAATACATAAAAAATCACTGGTTTTAAATTTGTTGGACGTATAGAAAACTCACCAGTTCTAATTCAGACCCAACATGAAAAGTAACCAACCACTGGGGCACCAGTCATATTTGACTTCCATTTTGAAAAAAATCTTGTGTCGCGTGAATGAATGGTCATGAAGACACATACTAATCCAAATTTTGTATGTTCGTCCATGTATGTGTGTATGTGTACACTTAAAGTTTCGGTTAACCTTTTTATCCCCCTGGCGCTTTAGCAGAAAGGGGATTTTGTCAGCGAGATCTGTCGGCATCTGTCCGTCCATCTGTCTCGTCTGACCGTCAGAACCCTGACCCGATTTAGATGACACTTGCAGCACAGGACCTTGTATAGTATCTACTTCTACTTGGTGCTGTGACAGACGGGTCTTTAGACCAAAGGTCAAAGATCATATTTTGTATTTCAGACTTTCTGCTCTTATACCCCAGAAAACATGTGCAAACTCTCTCTTACCAAGTTTTTTGCTCTTATTCACCAGGAATACTGTGCGTTCCTTCGTTCGTGTAAGTCCAAAATCACAGTGGAAGATAAGTCTTTAACCAGCTGATAGTTTCATCGTCCAGGTTGATCAGGCCTGGGATTCCTCATGGGGACTTGTAGACCTTACAGTCATCTGTGATGTGGCTAATGGTTTGTGGCTCTCCACAATTGCAGTTTGGTGAAAGTTCTGCACCGATTTTATGAAGGAAGTGCTTTGTATGGCCAGTGCCAGTTCTGAGACTGTTGAGGTTGACCCATGCTTTTCTATCAAGGACACAGCCTTTGGGCTTGCAAGATGGGCTGTCCACAAACTGTTTTAGGTTCAAGGTAGAGGATGACCATTGCTCAGACCATCTCTCATTGACCCAGGATGATCGATAGGGTTGCTGCGACTGCAGTGTCATAGATTGGGTAGCAAAGTGATTTTGTGGGATTCTCTGATCCTCAAAGGGTGTTGGTGGGGGGGGGATTAGGCTACTGGTTCATCACACTTCTTGGCGAGCTTGATCGTTTGAAACTTCCTCCTAAGATTTGCAGGAACTATGCCAGAGAGAGAATTGGAAGATATTCTACAGGCGTCACCAAAAGATAGCCACTGACAAGTCTTATTGCATCATTCAGAACGACATCATTCGTGTGTGAGTGTACACTGTGACTACATACTGGTGCAGCATATTCAGCATTTGAGTATGCCAATGCAACAGTTCATGTTTGTATGGTGTTGAGAAATGCACCCCATCCAGTTCCTGCGAGCCTTCTGAGGAGATTGACACAGGACTGCCTCTTGGCAGCGACTGCTTTGGTCCATTATGACGCCAAGGTACTTTGGTGTTGGGTCGTTTGACAGTTTATCTCCATCTAGAGTGATGTTAAGTTCCTTTTTGTGCAATTTGCAAAGTGAAAAACAGAGACAACGGTCTTGGGTTTGCTAAGTTTCAAGTGTCATCGGTGGAAGAATTGGCTTAAAGTTATTAGGTCTTTCTGCAGCACTGTTTCCAAGACCTCAAAAGAATCAGCTGCTATTCCAAGTGCCGTATCGTCTGTGTTGTAGTACCGTGAACAAACCCCCTTTGGCATATCTGAGACGTAAATGTTGAAAAAACTGGGTGCCAGGACAGAACCTTGTGGAACACCGTTTGAAAGTTTGCGCTTCCTACTGCATTGCCCATTTGATGTCTCCAGGACGAAAGATCTGTCTTAGATGAGCAGCATTATGAACTTGACAAGCTTGACATCAGGGAAGATTTTGAGTAGCTTGAGGTAGAGACCTTGATGCCAGACTGTATCATATGCAGCAGTTAGATCTATGATGATTGCTCCAAACTTCTGCTTCTTCTGGAAAGGCCTTTTTGATGTCATTAACTAGTCTTGCTATCTAATCAGTTGTTGGTTTACCTCTTCGAAATCCAGCTTGGGTGCAGAGTAGATCGACCTTGACCGTATCATTGATCCTCCCGAGTAACAGTCTCTCTAGCAGCATATAGCTTATAGATATGAGATAGCAGTGAGATAGGTGTGTAACTCTTGGGCTCATTTGCTGGTTTCTTAGGCCTTCAGGATAGCAATGACCTTTGAAGTCTTCCATTTTGAGGGAATAGTTGACAATCTCAAGAAAGTAAAGAGGAAGAGTTGGAGCCATCGCACAGTTTCAGGTGCCATATTCTTGAAGAATTCTGTATGGATGTTGTCGTTGCCAGGAGCTTTCCCATTTTTGAGGACTTAAATTGCTTTGGCGATCTCGTCATATGTGAAAGGTTGAGACATGGGGCTTGACAGTGGAGAGGTTTGTAGAAGCTGTTTAATGCTTTGCTTGGACTTGTGCTAGGCAATTTCCTGGGCCTCGCACACCAAGGACTATAGCGGTATAGATAGGCCTCCAGTGGCCTCCTGCCAGTATATTTGTGTGTATCCCAGCCTATATCAGGTTGCAGTTTCACTGAAAAACAGCTTAGCAGCGAGACATTGTGTCTAGAAATCAAGGGCAGGTTTCTGTCAGAATTGCCTATATCTGGCTAGCTTTAGCAAAAGTTCAGCTTGACTGCACTAAAACAATGAAATCGCTTGCTGAAGCGAATCAGGGTCAGAAGTCCAGGCAAAGTTTTAATCTCTTCATTGACAGCACAAGCATGGGCTTTTGCCTCTGGAGTGTGGTCTTGGCACTTTCCATTGTTGACAAGTACTGAAGTGAAGGAATTTGCAGAGACAGGACACTGCTTAGCTGGACAGCTATGCCCGGTGAGCTGGTTGATGATGTTCCAGGCCTTGCGGCTTGAGTGGGTCCAGGAGAGTGGGTAAAGTTGATATTAGATATCTCCTCCTCCATCTGGTACGTCTCTTTTGACCAAGTATATCCAGTAGCTGGTTGCCTTTTTATGTTCTCTCAATATCGCAGTTGGCATCACAATACGATTTGTACCACTTGTCACATTCCTTGTCCCAACAGGGGGTGTAGGGATTCCTTCTGCTTCTTGAATGGAATGTTTACCTGCTTGATGTAGCATAGAGCAGAAGTCAGAATATGCATTGTTGATGTTAGATGAAGCCTGGTTTGGCAGCTTTGGCAGTTCACAGGTTCACAGGTGAGTTGTTTGAACTTGGGCCAGTTGGCTTTCATGAAATTCCATCTCTTTCTGTAGAGGCTGGAGATTGTGACCTTAACCCTTTGGGACCTGGCCAGTTTTGTATACGTTTGTAACACATAATTCAGTGGCTTTAGAGGTGGCCTTCCAAATGTTTGCAGGTGATTTGGAAAACCATCGAAAACACCAACAAGGCCTACAGGCTTGTTCCGACTCATTTAAATACATTTTTCATGCTAATTCTGAATGTGCCCAGGAAAATGAAGACTTTTTACATTTTGAAGCAAAAATTGACATATAGTAATTTTGAACGGCGACTTGAGTCACTGTTAGTTCTCAAAGGATTAATGTCACTGGTGACCAGGATAGGGCAATGACCTGATCTGGGAATCTTGGGAGGACCGTTCTAGAGCAGTAGGATCGGATGTCACTGGTGACTGTTGACATGTCCATGTCCCATGGCTGCTTGAGTAAAAAGTAGGTGGATCCTTACTATCAAACAGCAGTTGGAGGTCTTGAGCTTCAATCCATTCAAGAGCCGCATTGCCATTCTTGTCAATGTTGGAGTAGCCCCATGCTGTATTTCTACAGTTGAAATCTCTACAGATGAAGGAGCTCCACTGAACTGCTAGAAGGGAATTGAAGTCTGCCTCAGCTGGTGGTGGCTTATAGATGTTGGTGAAGTGAGTTTCAATTACTTCAAATGTTATCCACTGGATCAGCAAATTCATTAAAGACTGCCGGGTTGAACTCACACGTATGCCTTGCTTCACATAGGAAGCGATCCCATGCTTGTTGTGCAGAACGAAGCAAATAAGGTAAAAACCTTCAATTTGCAGCTTCTCTTCAGATTCACAGTGAGTTTCTTGGAGGAGAATGATATTCACTCTGTTCTCCCTAGAAAGCTGTAATATGATGTCATGCTTAGCATGGGTGAGACCATCATCATTCAGACTTTGGTGTTGTCATTAGGAAAGTTCCTCTGTGAGTCGCTCAGCTGCCGAAAATTAACCATCTTCAAGATGTTAACTGTGGTGTTATAAACATGAGATTTGGACTTTAATTGTTGAATCAGTTAACCACAACAGGTGATGTGACTTTAACAGGGCCGCCGCGAGAAGGCTTCAACAAAGTCTCTCTTAACAAAGAATGTATTGTATTTGTTGCATTTGTATTTCTTTGAAAGTTTGAAGCGACATATTTTTGCCCAGGAATATATCCCGGGAATAAAATACATGCTGGTAAAATCTGGGGCTTCTGGGGACGAGGCTATTAGCGATCGGGCCATGGATCTTTAATGATAATACAAACAGCAATGAAGATACACTGAAAAAGGCTGAGAAGGCCTAATGAACACCCAAACACGTCTTTCAACCCACTTGCAAAGGTATACTGGGCGCTACAATAGACCTATATCAATAGCTTACTGGTTCACATAAGAATGGGTTAAATCTTATGAATGGCAATTGATCTTCACAGTTCTTCACGTAAGGCCATGCCAAAATGTTGACCTCAATCCATGCCACATAAAAGTTGTATTGATTTTCCTGGATAAACAATACTACCTTTCATCATGAATAGAATATCAAGACCTTTTAATGAAGTGACATGGATAACAAAAAATCACACAAAAATATAATTAAAGGCTGACTCAGAGATTTCAAAATATAATTTTTTGGTGTAGTAATTAAAAATAGTCATCTATAACTAAAGATATTTACCTAAAATACTTAATTCCAAAGTTAGAGATGAATCAGATTTTTTGTTTTCATGCAGTAAGCATTTATGTACGGTATAACAGTGCCATAGGATACTGTGTATAACAAAATTTCCGGATCCGGAATTTTATAACAAAGTTGTGATTTTCTATATGAAAGACTTCGATTTGAGCTTAATTATTTCATACAGTGATTAGTATATGGACAAGCATTATGTACAGGGTGAGTCAAAAAAAACTTGACCCTGATTGTGTCCGCCATTTTGAATTTTTAAATAATATATGTCTAACATATGTGGTATCTGCGGAAGGCTTATTTCATTATCTTTAATTTGCTGCAAAGAGCTTTCCAATCGGTTAACTATAGGCCGAGCTACCGTCTTTTGAATCAAGAATCTGCAGTGAATAAATAGCCTGATTTTCTTCTGGACACTGATTTCCTTCGCTGAATGCTGGCATTTCAATGTGAATCCGTGGACAGAGCAGAAAACCGACTACTTGATTCAAACGACTGTAGCTCGGTCTATACCTAACCGATGTGAATGATCTTTGCAGTAAATTAAAGATAATGAACCCAGCTTTCAGATGATACCAAATATGTTAGATATATGTTACTTAAAAATTCAAGATGGCGGACACAATCAGGGTCAAGTTTTTTTGGACTCGCCCTGTATATGCAAAAAAGCACGATTTGTTTGAAAAATGAGTGCGCCCCTCATCGGGAAATCTCTGAGTCGGCCTTTAAGGTGTGTGTGAGTCTAAATATTAGGTTTGTTTTGTTTGGGTTAGTTGTTTAAAACTTAGTGATAACAACTTATAATATTGTTTCAACATTGATATTTAGCATAACAGAAAGTTAATACTTATTAACAGTAATTTGCTTATTGCTTTTTCACAGATACCTTGGGATACACAATGGATGATATCCATATACTGCGACTACGACATCAAACAGCTCAGGATCCATGCGATTCCCTGCTACAAGACTGGGGAAAGTCCAACTCTGCCACCTTGGAAAAGTTGATGCTATTGCTTCATAAAATGGGGCGTCATGACTTACTAACTGACATGCAGCAGCGGTGGTACCTCACCAAATAAAGTGTACCATTCCCAAGGAAAACAGGAAATGTAGTTGAATGTGTATCAGGGGCATGCACCTTCCCCAAGTCCAGGAATATCCTCCATTCAAATCTTGAATGTGATACAGTCAAAACCATCAAATACAATCATACCATGGTTTCTTAAAACAGCCAATCAGAAAATTATTGTAGCTGCGATATTGCAGTGAGTTGAACAAAATTCAACTCTTCGCAATGCCTCAAAATCCTTATAAGTTTTATTGTGGAGGCAATAAAAATCGGGCTAAAATGTCATCGTAGTTGCGATATTGGGGCTGCGATGTGGCGTATACATGAAGCTTTTGCATTACAAAACCTTAAATTATATGGTATTTACTGCCAGCCTAGTAATGTAAAATGAATGTTATGTATTTTGTTTGATATTTGGGATATAATTATGTTGGAATATTGATTGCACCCACAGGGTATATGGGTGATCAGGACTTAAACCTCTGGTAAATATCTTTGAGCTGATTTGAATATATATATGCTTTTGTAACGTACCCATACAAATGATTTGAAATCAATTTGAAACAAATCAAACATTATTAAAGGTGCATTTTGTGATTTCAACACCTTCTGTTTTATTCATTGTTAACTAGTTATCCTTGAGAAAAGCTTATTCACAAAGTTTGAGCTGATCCCAATCTTGTGGTTTTGTGTTGTAAGCAATTGCTTGTTGCCTATGGTCCCATAGGCACTGTGTTGTAATTTCTGTCCATTTATGGACAGAAAATACGAAATTGCAAATTTCTTGCAGATACGACCGAATTTGCACGTGAGATTAGGTGCACATTGATTTCTAAGGCTAACAGTTCAGCTGAGATGAAAATCTCAACTTATTTTAGGTAAGTTGGGGGGAAGAGGTTGTGAATCATGAAATGCCCCTTTTTAAAATATTTACCCCATGATGAACTTGAACAGTTTTTGGCCTGTCGTGCAAACACAGAATGTTATAGATAGAGCAAATTATACCTTTTCTTAATCCGTAGGACCAGATGAACACGTTTAACCCCATGTGAAACATCTACACATTTTACCCCTGTTAATTTACTC
Organism: Ophioderma brevispina; assembly: GCA_023653785.1. Classification (NCBI taxonomy): domain Eukaryota; kingdom Metazoa; phylum Echinodermata; class Ophiuroidea; order Amphilepidida; family Ophiodermatidae; genus Ophioderma; species Ophioderma brevispina. The sequence continues at coordinate 99,606 of JAMKCH010000303.1, forward strand.
CCTTCCCTATCTCAAAATGCTCAAGGATGACAAAGTTGTATCCTCAACATTTGGAATCGGCAGGTGAATGATGCCTGGAAACCATTTAAATGTTTTGTGCAGACTTTTATGCAAGGTCACATGGGCCTACTGCAAGATTATCTATGAAACTTTGATACAACGCAAATAGACCTGCCACTCAAGCCAGCTGCCCAACACTGCTGTTTTATCAGTGCATGTCTTCCTACCACTTCTTGGTTCATAGATGCTCTTTCTCTCTCTTGAAAAGCATTCATCAAGTGTGTTGGTTTAAATTTGTTGAAATATTTTCTTTGTAGGTGAATTTAATGATTTTGGCACCTTTTGTTTATGGTTTAAAGGTCCCAGGAAATGAGATGATAAACCTACTCCAAATCTTTGTGCGACATTCCATTGCAATAAACAGGGCCAGAAAAAAAACACTACCAGTGACATCATTTGTGAATTATTGATTATCAGTCAGTGTCACGAATACATTCACACCAGTCGCCTAGAATTTTCTTCTGGTCCCTCCTTGTAGATAGACTTGACACAACCACATCAATTCTATTTGCATTTCCTGAGACCTTTAACTATCCTTGAGAAAAGCTTATTCCCAAAATGTAAGTTCATTTCAATCTCATTTTATTAGTGTTACACAAGCAAAGACTTGTCATAGTGGCCCATAAACCTCTGTGCTTAACATTTGTTCATATAAATGCAAAATTATGAATTTCTTGCAGATACTATTGAATATACATGGCATTAGGGACAGATACATTATAACAGTTCAGATGCTACCAAAATCTCAGCTTAAGTTGGGGAGGAGCATTGGATCACAAAATGCCCTTTGAAACAAAACTATTTTTGTCTTTGTCACTGAGCTTGCTTGGCGCAAGACCAAGAAATCACTCGCTATGTATATGTACATGTATATGCATGTGTTCAGGCTGTCCCAAAAAAATGTCAACACTCGAGACAAGTGAATTTTGTCAAAAAGAAATGTACGCATGGATTTTTGTTTGGTATTTTCAAGCCAATAAAATAAGCTTTTATTTGTTGTTTATTTCATTCCAATCCGATACGTAGAACAAAAGATATGCTTCATGAAGAGTGCAAAATCGGCTTGGTCCGATTTATGCCTTTAAGCTTTTTGAAATGCATGACGCAACATGAATACACTTTAACTTCAGAGCACGTCGTCTTTCCATTTAAAAGGAAAAGAAATATATCTTCTGTTTTATTCAGTTTGTCTTGAAGACTATGAATTCCTGTCACCATGTGTCGCAAGCGCTATCGCTAGATTACCACAACGGCTCTTTCTAACAAGAGAGATGTTTGAGTTCTTGCCATTCTGTCCCAATATGGGTCGTGTGGCTCCTTCTACAGGTGCTTTATTCCAATTCCGCATTCTTCACATCCATGTAGGCCTATTATCAAGGTGTTTCTTTTTGTTTGTTTGTGTACCTGTTGTTTAGTTTTCTGTCTGGAGATTATAGCTTTCCGTTTGGATTCAATGTGGAATCCTCTGATTCTGTGGGTTTGGTTTTTTTGTTTTTAGCATTCGCGTTTAATGAGAAGAAACTGGGTACTTTTGAAGATTTGATAAAGCCAAGTCCACTGCAAATGAAATGAACTGACATTTTTGAAAACACACCAAAATTTGCTATCCTCGAGTTTTTTAACATGTTTTTTCATAATGAAGTTGAAAAGGGTTGTCAATGCCTTCAGTAGATTCAATGGTCCAATAACTTCCAATTTGATTATGTTTCAAAATCATGTTCCTGCATCTTACAAATGTAACCATGCAACTCGGACGCAATTCCCACTTTTCCACTCTCCTTTTGACGAAACGTATCTTTATGTCCATATCGAATTGGAATGAAATAAATGGGCAAATAAAAGCTTATTTATTTTGGCTTAAAGGCATATCAAACAACGACCCTGCGTATTTTATTTTTTAACAAACTGCCTCTGTCCCGAGTGACAATTTTTTTTGGGACAGCTGTTATATTGTAAATTTTTTTTTTTTTTTTTTGGTCAAATTTAAAGTTTTTCATTTCATTTGGTCCATGTGACAAGCCAATTGCAGCCACACTTGATCAGAAGAACCACTGGCCCAAGACCATTGGATGTTCAGAAGTTTTTTTGGGGAATCTAGTAAACCTATGCGATCTTTACCCCCATTTTGTAAAAACTATTTTGAATATCCCATTTCTATGCACATAAGGTCTTTAACCACCAAATTTTGATAAAAAGAACCATTAGACCTAGACTGTGTACGGACAAAGGTTGACCCTCTCCATGACCATATATGACCTTAGAGATTTGACCACCACTTATTCCCTGGAGCAATATGTTGTTGCCGTCGTTCCAGAGCGGAGTTATTCATTCTTTTGGGTGTTGACACATAGCAGTATCAATTCTGTAAAAGGTTATCAATGATTATAATTGGAATTCCGGCACCGCATCCTGCTGGTAAGGTACCTATCTTCTTGATACAGTGTTCCTCTGGTTTGAATCTCACGCCTGCTTCTTTTAAATATATAAAATTTAATTCTTTTTATCCCCGGCTTGAAAAGCAGAAGGGGGATTTTGCGAGAAGCATGTTATGTTTGTATGTAGGTGTTCCAGTGTGTGCCTACAAACGCCTTAAGAGTAGACCCATTTTCGCTAGTTTAATTAATTACCTCCTTGTTAGGCTCGTGTGCTCTCGAGCAACCTTCACCTGAAACCAAATAGTGATTCATTCAAAAGATGTTCATTAACCGTAATTGAGTAATAAATGCGCCAAAATGCCTCCTATGCATATATATGGTGCTTTCTTTACCAAATATGGCATTTCCCATTCGTAGAAATAAATTAAGATATTTACCGTTACTCCCCCTGAAACCGCCTATACCTCATGCAATTCCATCGGTTAGCTTAAGAGGGTGTAACGTAAAATCATTGGAAGAAGCCGTGTCAGGGCTCTAGCAAAGATTATCTGAGGAAGATAGACAACTCCCCCTATATTGACGGCAACGATGTCTGCTCTACTCATCCAATTGCCTACAAGACGCCAGAGGGAGCTATTCTCAACGTAGCAAGCAGACCCGCGGTTTGTCCAAATTTTGAACTTGCTGTTCATTTTACACGTAGCACATTTTTGGGGTCGCTTTTACCTACCAGATCCTTGGAGCGTCCTCCCCCATGGAAGTGCCACTTCCGATTACACAAAATGTTGGGTGTCCTATCTTCCTCTAGAATAGATCTTTGGCTCTAGCCATTGGCAGTGTTTTCATCGCAAGTAGATAAAAATTCCAACATTTTCATAATTTATTCACCCAATCAAGAATTTAGTTAAAAGTTAATGATTTCAATATAGATTCAAATGGCAGTGGTTTGTACAGAAATAAGGAAAAAGGAGTAATTTGTGGCAATTGAGAAAATGAGGCGAGTAATTTTTAGAACACTGCGTGTTTTGATTGTGTGAGTGTATGATCGATACATTCAACCTGTGACAGTGTTACACTAATTCGTCCGAATCTCGTTGAAGATAAACCGTTTTGTGTCAAGTTTTGGCAATTTTCGGGACATTTGTTGAAAATGGATCGACAAGCAGCCAAATAACTCGAGTAGGCCCTGGCCTCTGTGATTTTGAGTAGGCCATCCTCAATGATGGGCAAATTTTTGACGTAAGGAGTATGTATGGTTAGGCAGAGAATTAAGCTTTAGTTTGCGTCCGACATTTTTGTGTCGCCTGAACGAATGTTCATGGAGGCACATACTAAGTCCCAATTCTGCGTGTGTGTCCGTCCGTCCTTATGACTCGGTTATCCTTTTTTTTTTTAAAATGCTCTGCAGGCTAAACCTATCGCCGATTTACTTCAACCTTTGATAGGATGGTAGAGAGGGGCTGCAATATTGTAGCGTTTGGCTGCATTTTTTGCATATTCATGAATTTTAATTAGCTTATTTGCTATTGTTCAGACATTTCGGTTAACCTTTTTTGAAATCTCTGCTGCTAAATGCTATCAGATTTTATTAAGCTTTTTATTTGTCATATTTTCAGCACATTTCGGTAACTTTTTTGAAATGCTCTGCTGGCTAAACGCTAATGCCGATTTGATACGATGTTAGTGAGGTGCCGCAATATTTGTAGTCTTTTGGCTGCATTATTTGCATATTCATCAATATTAATTTAGCTATTTTGGCCGGTCCAAATGACAACCCTTTCCCCTCAAAGCTTGTGTGCAAGTTATCTGGAGTTCCGTACTTAAGGTTAGGATGCAACTTGGTGGAAGGAAGCGGATTAGAGTTCTTGACCTGATTAGATGTTGGGCATCTTTCGGGCAAATTAAATATCAGTTGTGTCGCCTGAACACATGTTCATGGCGGCCACTACTAGTCCAAATTCTGTGTGTCCGTAGTCCGTCCGGATGTCCGTCCGTATGAACTCGGTTACTTTTTTAAATGCTGAGCATGGCTACCCGCTATCCCCGAGTTACTTCAACTTTGAAGGAGATAGAGTGAGGTGCCGCAATATTATTTGCAGCTTTTGGCTCATTTTTTGCATATCATGATTTATTACTTATTTGCATATTTTTTCAGACATTTTTCGGTTAACCTTTTTTGCAATGCTCTGCTGGCTAAACGCTAATCCCGATTTACTTCAACTTGATCGGATGATAGAGTGAGGTGCCGCAATATTATTTGCAGCTTTTGGCTGGCATTTTTTGCCTATTCATGAATTTTAATTACGTATGGGCATACTTTTCAGACATTTCGGTTAACCTTTTTGAAATGCTCTGCTGGCTCAATGCTATAATCCGATTTACTTCAAACTGATGGATGATTAGTAGGTTGCCGCATATTATGTGTAAGATTTTGGCCTGCATTATTTGCATATTCAGGAGACTAATGAGCTTATTTTGGTCCGGTCAAAATGACCAACCCTTTCCCAAGGCTTGTGTGTAAGTCTTGTAAGTATCGGAGTTACGTAAGGGGTACAATGATTGTAACGTGGTGGACGGCAGCGGGTTTAAAGATGTTTCTTGACAGGTTAGTATGTTGGGCATATTTGAGCAAATTACATATGCAAATGAAAGCGCTAATTGATATGCAAAAATCAACATAATCAGCACTATATTTTAAAACGGTACCTCACTACAAAATTCCTTCACTGCACGAAAACAAATTATTGTGCGCTAATTAAAATGCATATAAATTGCTGTATCACTAAAAGGGTACTCGGATATGCAATATTCCTTTGCTACATGAAAAACTACTATACCATACATTTCTTGTGTGTGAATCATATGGAGGGTAATGTTGGGGTGTATGGGGAGGGGGCAGGGTGGGGTGTAAATGTCGAGGTGGGGGCGGTGTCGGGGTCGGGGTGGTGTGCATCGGGTGAGTCGGCGTTGGTGCGTCGGAAGGGTTGTGCGTCGGAGAAGGGGGGGCTCGGCTGAGGGCATGTGACTCATGTGACCTTGGTGACCTTATGTGACCTTGGTGACTTCTTGTTACCTTTGGTGACTTCTTGTGACCTTGGGAACTTCGTGTGAGCTTGGTGACTTTGTGTGACCTTGGTACTCTCGTGTTACCTTTGTGACCCCATGCGACCTTAGCTACCGCACATGACCTTTGCTGACTTCACATCACATTTAGCCCACAAATCGGTGTGCCGGGAGCGGTCGGGTGACATGCCACGGGATGTGTTGGGTGTCGGGAGGGGAAGGGTGGGGGTTGCGTTCGGGGGAAGGGTTGGATGGGCTGCTGTTGTGAACCTGTTGTGACTCGTGTGACCTGGTGACCCGTGTGACCCTTGTGGTGCTTGTTGTGACCTTGGTGACTTTTGTGTACCTTGTTGCGTTGTGTGACCTTGGTGACTTTTGTGTACCTTGGACCCATGTGGAATTTGTGATCTTTGTGACCCCAAGTAAAAATCATTTAAAAAAGAATACGAAAAGACAATTAGCATGACGGTCGTAAATGCCGGGAGCGCGATGATGAGTGGCTTCACCGCGGTGAAACAGACAGGGCTTCACCGTAGTGAAAACAAACCAGGTAAAGCCGGAATCCCGACTCGCGGTGAAAACAAGGTGCGGCATAATAAAAGTCTGATCAATACGAAAAATACAATAGGCGAAAAGCACTATCAAAATACCAGATCATCCATCATTACAATTAAGGACCGTTCTTTATTTTTTAAAGGGCCATTCATCAGTTCCATTAGCCATTCCCTTCGGGTCATCCCAACCGGCTGCAAAGTACCACCTCCACAACCCCCCAAACCACAGGTTGCACGAATCCACACGGGCCGTGACCGCTCGTGTGTTTTTCAGGTCCTCAAAAATTTTGCAGTCGATTTAAACCAGACTTGGGATTAAGGTGCAATATCTCCTTTGATATATGTGGATGATGTCCAAGTTCATGGAAACCAATCATGTTTCCATACTGCCATCTTTCCAGTGGGATCCGTGGCGTACCCAGAATCGTCAGATGGGGGTTGCAGTGAGAGTTTTAAATATCTGGCGTGTTTCACAAGAGACTACATCCATCTCAGAACCTCTATTCAAGAGGATTATATCATGTAGTATCAAGTGGGCTTGTGAACATATTTCCTAATTACCCTTGATATAATAAGCTATTTGGTTCGAGTTATCGATCACGGATGAGGGGGGGATCCTTTATAACATGTTGGTTAAAGGGACATTTTGGGATCCTCACTCGTTCCCCGATTTACCTCAGGATTAGATTTTCTTATCATATCATCTGAAGATTGACCCGAGTAGAGTATGTGTACCTAAGCTTTTTTTTTTTAAAAAAAACATGGCCAAATTCAATTGACTCTAGAGAAATTTGTAATTTTTTTGTATTTTCTGCCCGAAAAACAGACAAATGACACAGTGGCCACGGGGCAGCGCAATAAACTAATTCGGCTCATACCCTCAAACGCAACATCCGAATCAACTGAATTTGGAAAAATCTTATACCCGCTGAGAATTTTAGTGAATCATAACCCTAATTAATGTATAGATCAGGAAATGGCGCCTTTAATAACACCGGTAGTTAACTCGGCTCGTGCCCCCGCTTTGGCCGATCCTGGTATGCCACTGGGGATCACACAAGTTTAACTTGTCTTATTTGTTATTTACACATAAAAACAAATAAAAAGTTAAAAAAAAAAAATTAGCTTCCCTTTAAGATTAGTGAGGGAGACCTGCTCCTAAAGCCTTTTGGTTGTCGAAAACTACTACCAAGGGAGCAAAGGCTTGATTTTAAGGTTTTTTGTGACACCTCTTCTGTCACAATTATATACCCAAATGTTCCTGAATGGTCTGAAGAATGGGTGAGCAACTTGCAGTATGTGGCTTGTTAAGTGACCTTTGACCCACAGAAATTACAAAGGTCAACACCTCTTTCCCAAATGTGAAATTTAGGCAAAATTCTTTTCTTGAAAACACTAAAGAAACCTATTTGAATTAAAAAAAAAAAAAAAAAAAAAAAAAAAAAAAAACAAAAACTATAAATAATTCTCTGCACTATGACCACTGGATTTAAGCAAAGAAGTAGCAACCTTACACTCACTAACAGACACCCACACCACTTTTTCTGTCCACACCCACATTTGGACTGCATGTCAAATATTGTCATACTGATTTGGGCCATTTCCACCCCAAGAAGTAATTTTTACATGGTATTTATTTTATGAAAATGATTTAATCAACACAAAGGTATACCAGTGTATTCAAATGAATGTTTTGAACAAAAAAGTCAATCACAAACTTCTGTGACCTACGGTTTTTTGACTTACGATGTCTAGAAACTTGCTGGCTGACAGAAAAGGCACAATTTTGGTCATTTCCTCGCATGTTGGCCCCAAATTGGCAACTTTTTCATAATGTGTGATCATGTTTTGCATTATAAACATTCTTTTACAACGGATTTGGAATATCGAGACTTTAATGCCAGTTTGTAAATCTCAATGGGACAGTTACCAGGCAACCGAAATTTACACCATTTTTTTAGGCTCATTGACTGAAAACTTGGGCTTAAAATAAGGTTTAAATTGTACTGCCCCACCTGATGATGTACAAACTAACCAAAACTAAAGGCTAGTGTAACAATAATTGAGTAGTAATAAAACTTTGTTTTATAGTACGAATTTTATTTAAAATGATGAAAAATTGAACAATTTTAGTCAAAAATGACAAAATCACTCAAATCGCCCATTTTAATGCTGGCCTGTGATGTTCAAGGGTTCATAGGTCAAAATCCGTAGGACACAGAAAGGTGGTGTTGTGACTTACTTTTTTAATCCTAACACCTCTCAATACATTGATAAACTTTTAATGTCAATTAAAACTCTTTGTTTTAAAAAAATCACAAAAATAATTTTGGGCGTAAAAAAAATGGTCAAAGCAGCAAGGTCAATTTTTTACATAGTAGTCACAGTGGGTTGGATGAAATTGCGGGTGGGTATCTAGGATAAGGGTGGGGGGTTGTTAGGTTTGAGGCATAACCTGATTTAAATCTATGAATTATTTTTGAAGGTATTTTACCCATGAAATATACAAGGGTCAATGGTAGAGTTCATATAAGAGGGTGTTTCTTACACAATTTTCAGTAGGTTTTAGACATTTTGTCATATTTTCTGTCATTTTTAACTTCCAGGTCTGCAAAATGGCTCACCCAGAGTGTATTCTTCAGACTTCAAGGAAAACTTTTGTATACAAAAATTTCTGTGACAGCAGAGGTGCCCGAAAAAAACCAACGTCGCTCCCTAGGTATACTGATGCATTGAAGAACCACCAAAAAATGCCATGGGTTTATGTAAAAAATGGACCCAATTAAAACGCACATTTCTCATTAACATAGCAACTGAGGTCACTTGCGTGATTTGTATATTAAAATATTTAGACTGTCACTTTTTTCCAAACACACTTTTTTAAGGGCATGGGTGGCAGACCAGATGTGGATATATACATTGGTACCCATGATTTGTTTGTAACATTTTATTGTCCTGAGTAAAACAAATTTCTATCACTGAAGACTTAGGACAATTGTCTTCAAAGCAAAATAGTAGAACATTTTGACGAGCGACCCCAGTAGTTTTCAAATTTATGAGATTATGTGCACAGTTGTGTTGGTAATGGTCTAGGGGAAACTATACTGTGAAAAGTAATGCTCAAGTGTGCATGCATCATAAAGGAGTGAGGAGGATGAGAATATCAACTCTTGAGAGTTCCTACCAAGGATGCTGACCTAGCTACCAGGCTTCCTGTGGGAAAGGGTGTCCTTACTGTATATTTGGAGGGTGTTCTGCTCTTTGTACTGCTGCCTTACCTCGCCCATGCTTTATTTAAAATCCGTCCGGATCTATATCTACTTCTGGACGGGTTTGGGATCATCTGGCCATGAGCTGAGTGGCAATTATCTGGCAATAATTCCGAAATAGAGGCTTTTCACAGAGGGTCGCAACGCTCATCTCCGAGGGGACTCGCAGTTAGAAGGCAAGTCCACCCTCGAGGCTTACAGTAACAAATCGGTCATTACTACGGTGGTGGAAAAGGTGTCACTCCCGCTAGAGCTTCTGTAGCTCAGGTGGCGGATTGCCTCACGAGCGCTTCGGTAGTGGGATGAATCCTCCAGTAGAGGGAATTACAAGTCAGCTATCCTGCCATTCCATAGAGGCGTTGAAGACGGGTCGACGTCAATTATGCTGGGTAGATCCGTTTCACTTGAGGAAATGTTATATACTCGAACTCCGTCCCGTAAGCTGGTCCCCTCATGCGGATCTGACATGTTTGAAGTTTATAAGAGACTGCATTTTGAACCACTCAATCGGGCATCTCTGAAGTATCTAACTCTCAAAGTGGTCTTTCTAGTCCCCCTTGCCTCCGGGAGACAATGCACAGAGATTCATGCTCTTTTTTCTGTCTGCATCCGAGTTCTCCCGGGGGACATGGTCAAGTTGTTTTTTCAGCCCCGGGTTTTTGCTAAAAACATCTTCCTTCAAGTATATCGACCATTAATCATTCCCTAGAATTGATTCAAACACTCTTAATCGCGAAGATCGCGTGGGTATGGTCGGCAGCGGCACATACTAGTCCAATTTCTGTTGTGTCCGTCTGTCCGTCCGTTCGTATGACTGGGTAACCTTTTTTAAAAATGCTTGCCGGCTAAACGCGATACCGAATTTACTTCAAACATGATAGGAGATAGAGTGAGGTGCCGCAATATTGTGTAGCGTTTGGCTGCCTGATTTGCAATTCATGAATTTTTACTTAGCTTATTGAATATTTTTCAGACATTTCGGTAACTCTTTTGAAATTCTCTGATGGCTAAACGTAATCCCGATAATTCACCACTGGGTAGGGTGATATAGTGAGGTGCCAAAATATTTATGTAGCTTTGGCTGCATTATTTGCATATTCATGAATATTAGCTTATTTGGCAGGTCAAAATGACAACACACTTCCCCGCAAGGATTGTGTGAAAGTTATCTGGAGTTCCATCAGGCATATAAATGATGTTGTAACTGGTGGAAAGGAAAAGGTGAAAGAAGTTCCGACCTGATTAGATGTTGGGCATATTTCGGCAAATTACTTATGCAAAGGAGCTAAGTAATATGCAAAATCAGCATCAAGCAATATTTTGGAACGGTTTCATCAATCGGATATGCAAAAAGTCTTCACTGCACGAAAACACATTATGGTGCCGCATCATCTTGCCATTTGAAAGTTCGGATAAGCAGCTTAGGTATGCAAATGAGCTAATTAATATGCATATTGCTGTATCGCTAAATGGTACATCGGATATGCAAATTGCTTGGATTAACATGAAAAGTCCTATACCATACATCTTGTGTGTAAGATCATATGGAGGGGCCCCCCAGGGTGGGGTGTTGGGAGGATGCAGGTGGGTTGGGTGGAACGGACAGGTGGGTGTTGGGGAGGAGCGGGTGGGTGTTGCGAGGTGGGGTGCGTCGGGAGGGGTAGGGGGGTTGCCGTCGGGAGGGGTCGTGGGGCATTGATGGTGCGTCGGGGAAGGGGTGAGTGCGTTGGCCGGGGGCGGGGTGACCTCATTGTGACCTTGGTGATCTTGGTGACTTTTCGGACCTTGGTGACTTCGTGTTACCGTGGTTGACTTCATTCTTGTGCCCGTGGTGGCTTTGTGTGACCTTTGTGACCCCATGTGACCGCAGTGACCCCATGTGCCCTTGGTCACCCCATGTGCCCTTGGTCACCCCATGTGCCCTTGGTGACCTCATGTGACCTTTGTGACCCCAACATTTTTGCAACTCATAGCTTGACCAATAAATATGGGCTCAATCAATCCAATTTTATATCAAACTTGGTCATTTTGAATAACACTTCTCTCCAGTGCATTGGTTCTCTTTCAAATCATCATTTGCCAAACTTCATCATAAAGCAAGTGATCGCGCAACCAGGCGACACTTGCGGTTCAAGAACCGCCTTGTTTTCACTATTTGGTGGTTTCTTTCTACATTAAAGCAGTTTATGAAATTGTACACACATATCCCTGATTTATAAGTTAAAAAATACAGCAAGTAAACTTGCGTCATCCCCCTGGCAAGATGGCAGTCTGGAACATGACCTCAGATGACCTTTGACCTAGGTCCATGACCTTTGACATCATCCACACATGAAGGAACCCCTATTGCACCTTAACCCCAAGTCTGGTTTAAATCGGACTTAAACTTTTCGGAGGAGACACAAAAAACGAAAACCTAACCAAAACCTAACCAAATTGGAACACACATACATACACACGGACATTCGCACCCTCGCAATATCCCCCTCTGCTTTTCAAGCCAGGGGGATAAAAATGCATTTCCACATTTTAACCCTTAATATATTGCATGCCCTATGAGTTCCGTAAGGGCTACGGTGATGTAACATGGTAGAAAGGAGGGGGTGGGGTGGGATGACATGTTGGTGACCTCTTGTGACCTTTGGCCCCATACATAAACCACGACGGCGAGATTGCATGCCGTATGAGTTCCGTAAGGGCTACGGTGATGTAACTTGGTGGAAAGGAGAGGGCGGGATGGGGTGACATGTTGGTGACCTCATGTGACCTTTGGCCCCATTCACAAACCGTGATGCCAGACGACACTCGCGGTCTTCTATCATGATGATGGTGATGCCTTCATTAGTTGGTCTACAACAAGGTGTCCCAGAATGATAAGTACCAATCAATGCCAAAACTATTTTGCTCACTATATTCCAAACCTACACACAATCTTTTCATACTGCCAAAGGAAGTTTTACCATTTTTTACTGCATATATGTGATGTGATCTGGGAAAACCCGCCACATGTCGCACAGGACAGTTTTGAAAAAATGAATAAAATAGCTTAAAATCTGTTATATTGTACTTTATTTTTTTGTCAGATTGTATAAGGCGTAACTTTTGATGTGTGTATCAAAGAAGAAAGAAGTAAACAGTTATGGAAACGTAATATTTCAAACTCTGCAGTGATAGTAAAAACTCAAAATATAAATTTCCCACCATGTGGCGGGTTTTCCCAGATCGCATCACATGTATGTATATGTGTATATATATACAGTTGGCACAAAAAGTATCTCGGCATATTTTTCGATCAGTATTGTGCCAAAGTCCGATAATTGTGAATGTTTTCGCAATACACATCTTGTTGCCTAGGTCTTGCTCTTTCATTCAAGACCTCACTTGTAAAATGCTTGCAAAAAGGCTCAGATAGAACAGTGAAAAGCGTAAAACTCCAAAACCAAAAGTTGCAGTTTTGGATTTTTCAATGGTCACCACTGTGGTTACAACGCAATAATACCGGTAATTGGATTTAACCACAAAAGGGTATTCCAATGAAGGGCGGGAAAGCCTATTTGCCAATATTATGTGGTCAGCGTTTCGTTGTCACAGTACCCGCATGGTCCATTGCAAACTCCAAAAACTGCAAACTTTGATTTAGGGGTTTTCACTCTTTCAGGCATTTTCTATCTAAGCATTTTGCATGTTTTTTCAAGGCAAGGTGTTAAATGAAAAGAGCAAGACATAGGCAAAAAATGTATTTCTTGAAACTTTCAAAATTATGGGACATAAGGCACAATATGCTGACGTTAAAAACATGGCCGAGATACTTTTGCGCCAAAACTATTATAATATATGTGTATGTATGTATGGTGTATAATATACACGATATATAGAATATGTATGTATCGGGCCATCCCCCCTAATATAATGACACTCCTTGCAAGGCGGCATTGTGGTTCTTGGGGGAGGGTCTTATATGGAAATTTCCATAATTAATTTTACATTGCAAATTTTTGGGGAATGTCTGTAGTGGTATTTTTTTTTTACCAGTAAAAGGTACACTGGCAAGGTGTTAAATTTATTTCATTATCTGGATAAATTATAAGGAGAAATAAAAATGTTATGTTTAAGTATTACATTATAAAAGGTGCATTTAGTGATTCCAGTAACCTTCTGTTTAGTTATTATTCAATATATATCCTTCAGAAGGATTATTCACAAATTTTGAGGTTCTATCCCGATCGTGCGATTTGGTTAGGAGTCAATTGTTGTTTCCCACGGTGTTCCCATGGGCCACTGTGCTCTAATTTTGTCCGCTGTACGACAGAAAATACAAAATTGCGAATTTCTTACAGATACGAATGAATTTGCACGTAAGTTAGGTACACGTGGAACTAAGTCAGAGGTTCAGATGATATAAAAATCTCAACTTTTTCGTTTCAAAATCTGGGAATGAATCGGGGACGAGTTTGGGGATCACGAAATGCCACCTTTAAAGGTGCTTGTTCGATTTATTTGTTTGTTTTCTCTACTGATATGAGAGCATGGCACTTTCACATAACCCCATCAAGTACAGTGGGAAACAAACTTGCAGTTTGATGGTCGACGCAAGAATGACTGTTGCAAGCACTTATAAATACGTGCTAATATGATGGTTAACCACTAAAACGGCGGTCGGTTTTTAGTTTATATTTGGGATATGAATGATGAAATGGATTTGAGGGCATCAAATTTAGGACGAGAATGAGAAAATACGGCCTTTCATATGATATCAAAAATCAGCTTACTACTCCGGGTAAAAATTCAGGGGGTCCAAAGACGATCGGAACACGCACCTTAACAAAAGTTTTATATTTCGAGGGTTGACAAACAGAAGCGCGTAACTCACCACTGAAATAAATATTAAAGAATTTCTTTAATCTGTGTTCCTAATTAAAAATTGTTCTTTGTTAATAACAGTTTATAGATGTTGTTACAGTACCATATATGAGCTTTATGAGATGTTTACATTTTGAGGAATGATAGATTTGCCTTAGTAGAAAATAAAAATCACATTTTCTCAAAAGCAGTATTACAGAAGAGTTAAAGAAAGTCTTTAATATTTCTTTCAGTGCGGAGTTACGTCCTTCTGTGTCAACCTAGATAGCGCAATTGCTGATGTTGTCATTTTAAAGACCTTTTCAAAAGTATTGTGACTATACTCTTTTCAGCATGGAAAAAAAAAATAATTGAAACATGATTGTAGACGAAGGAAATTATAAAAACATTTTCTGTAAGTAAGATACTAATGTATTGAAAAGCATTTAAAGAACTGTAATGCCTGTAACCTGATATCTGTATAATAAAACTCCAGGGAAAATTGTTATGCACGTAACCCTTTATGTCACGGAGCCACCAAACCCAAGTGTTGTAAATGTGAGTAGCCGTCATGTGTAATCTGATGTGTCATCTGCAAGACAGCAATATAGGATTGCCTTTGGTAGTGTGCAGGGAGGTAAAGACCGGCGGTTGGTAACCTGAAAAGGGTTGATTAGTTGGCCACCAGTAAATTCAGTCTGCCAATGACCCAAATGGCCCACCCAGTATACTATCTGGCCCAAAAATATATTAATGAGATTGCAGTATCTGTCAAGTTTAAAATAACCCTAACCTGACGTCGGTTTCTAACCTATTCCGTGCGGAAATGAAGGAGGAGGGGAAAGGGGAACAAGAAGAAAAGTCGGCAAATATCGGGTGGGATTGAACCAGGGCGATTCGGGCCCAGCCCCATGACCGGGATCGCACACTACGGCGTTGTCAATGGCCCAGCCAGCGATTCGTGCCCATATGAGTATTGGTTTGATGAAGTCATCGCTATTTCTGGCACTTAGTGCATTTTCTCAATTAACCAGTGAGTTTTGGTGAGATTTAGTTGTGCTAGGGTTAGTGTATGGAAAAAAAGTGCTTAAATAACCTAACCCTGACGTCGGGAGGGAAGTGAGGAAGAGGGTGAAGGGGGGACACAAGAAAAAGTCGCAAAAATTCGGTGGGATCGAACCCGGGCTCTTCGGGCCCCAGCCCATGACCAGGGAGATAGACGCACGGCGGCTGTCGCTGGCCTGGCAGACGATTTAGTGCATATGAGTCTTGGTTTGATGACGTCATCGCACTTTTCGGACTTAGGCATTTTTCTCAATAACACAGTGAGTTTTTGTGAGATTTAGCTGTGCTTGGGTTAGTGTATGGAAAAAGTGCTTAATAAACCCCTAACCTGCGTCGGGAGGAAGTGAGGGAAGAGGGGAACAAGAAAAGTCGAAATCGGTGGGATTCGAACCCAGGCCCTTCGGGCCCAGACCACCTGACCCGGGATAGCACGCTTACCGCGGTGTCGCTGGCCCGGCCAGCGATTAGTGCCCATATGGTTCTTGGTTTGATGACGTCATCGCACTTTCTGGACTTTCTGGCATTTTTCTCAATTAACACAGTGAGTTTGGTGAGATTTAGTTGTGCTAGGGTTAATGAAGCTATAGTCTGATTTTATTGGTCAGTTAATGACATTTGTCGAGGGTTATATGGTTTTACTTGGAGGGGATGTTGTGATACTGAAATTCACAAAGCCGAAGACGTAGTGGAGTAGATGCATTATTAAACGTAAATGTTCCTTTAATACCAAAATTTGGTATAATTGATTTAAAATTAATTTAAATTTCATAATCCCTTTGAGTTAAATCAGTATAAAAATGCAATGTTTGATAGTCATCATAGTTATCCTGTCTATGTGTAGAAGGTGCAAGAATTGCTAAATTAAATGCACTTAAATGACTTTGCCTGTATGGTATATCTGGTGGTTTTGCCACTATTCGTTTAATTCAATCTAACCGCCATCACTTTCGCTTAAAGAGGGTGTAGCGATCAATAAGTCACGCTCTCCTATTTGTACGCATACATGCTATACAACACACGTTTTTTATGTTCATCAATAGACCAGTTAACATCCTATGTCACTTCTTTTGTTGCAGGCTGCGAATCCATTCCTGCGAATCGTTATGGCCCATAGTATTAAAACTCTAACAGATACAATTGCCAGTGTGTAACAGTCAGGCCGACCTATTTCAAGATACCAGGCCCTAACATGTTTACAAACATTGCTGTTAACTGGTCTATAGGTTACTGGTTCACATCATTGAACAGATTAAATCTTATGAATGGCAATCGATCTTCAGTTGAGGCCATGCAAGAATGTTGGCCTCAATCCACGCCACATAAAAGTGGTATTGATTTTCCTGGATAAACGCGCAACCTCTCAACATGAATAGAATCGTCGAAAACTTTTAATGAACTGACACGAATAAAAAATCACACTATAATAAAAATTAGTCACTGAGCAAAAGGGGTTGTGACAATTAGCGACCCTGGGTCACTAGGACCAGCCCTGAATTCAGCAGACTTTGTACGGAATAACTGCATTAATTCTGCAAGTTTATTAAGTAAAGTTGCTGAATTCAGGGTGGGTAAACTAGGACCAGGGTCGCTAATTGTCACAACCCGAGCAAAAGCAATATCCTGAATAGGCTTGTTGTGTGACTCTACACCTAACAATTATGGTATTCAGGATAGTTGGGTGACAAACTTTACTAAAGGCTGATTTGAATGGGAGCGATCACTAAATGGTTTGATCACTATTCACATGACAAAAAACTTCATTTAGCGACATTACAATATTTTCTCCAAGCCTTCTCCTTTTATTTGCCTCTTCGCTGCCACAATTTCAGGCTATGCTTCACTAGCCTCAAATGAGTCAAGTCAAGAATTTATCCCAACATGAGATTGACATTCGTGTGACTAAACTTCCTGCCAATGGATCGCCAGCCAAAGAGCTCACCCCATCTAATTTAGCGAATTTAAAAGTTTAATCATTAAGATTGTCGGAGTGACCATTGTTAGGATTAAAATTAATCTTTATTGACCCGAGAACATTAAATCATATTAGCGTTTGAATTCAAATATAAATGATTCGAATGGAAGGATTATTGTTCAAGGAATGTCTGTTCGGCCTAATGTAATTTGTTTAGGAATGTATTTCTCCTTCTCCCCAATCCCTGAAATTTAGAGTGCAATCCCAAAGACCCCTCAGTCGGGGTTAGCTGGGGTCGGAGGAAGAAAGGGGGCCAATCTCATGGTGTATACCAAATTTGAAAAACACAAATGAGGTCGGTTAAAATCGGGAGGGAAATTTGCGTGTGAAAAACTGAAATCAGCCGTTTTCGGAGGCTAACCTCCGATCGGGAGGAATTTTCCCTTCACCGGCTGACTTCTCCGACCGCAACCACCCTAGGCTTACCGTGTACAACAGAGGAAATTACGTTCATAACTTACATGAAGTGAGCGCACCCTCTCACAAGTAGAAAAAATCTCGTGGTAATCAATGGAGTCTACTTTTTTCTGAGAAGATTTCCCACTTGTTTACTTTTACCAGTGTTCGTTTTCCCAGGGAATGCAAGTCTAACTTATCCAACGTCTGGGCATAAAACATGATAAAATCATCCAAATTCAACAGCCTCGTAAGAGATACGTGGTTCCTGAGGATAGTCTCTCACCACTTCACAAAATGGTATAAAGAGAAGCCCGAGGCGCAGAGCAACCAGCGTTGAAGTTAGTAACAAGAAGGTGAGGGCGGTCCGAGAAAATCCCCCAATTTTAAGAAAACGCCATTGGTTTAAACGTAAAAGCGGAAATCTTGACGAAAAATTCTGATTTAAATATCTCAAAGCCTAGAGGTGAAAAATTATTCTGATGGGGATTTATTTATAGCGTCAATATTTTCCTGCAGAGTGAGTGGTCTATTAGGCCTATCTTTAGAGAGTAGCATCTATTTTAGTTAGGTGTGAATATTTGAGTTAGGGATCCTGGGTAGGACATGTTGTGTTGAAGGGGGCGGTGTGGATTGAAGCTTTCCAAACTGATCAGAAGTTCAAAACAGGCAACATGCAAGCTATTGTAAAAATGTTTTTTAAAAAGAATAATAAAAAACTGGTAGGGGGAGAAATTGTAGATGGCTGGGGGAAGGGGGTTTGGGCAAATTTTGAACATTCTAAATTTTAAAAAACAAATCCCCATAGTGCATGCAATGTGCCCTATGGTTCAGTGTTTGTAATGAAGGTTTAGTACTTCGGGGATAAAAAGTACTTGAACGGACATAAATGAGTGCAAAGGATTCTATGACTTTGACTTTTATTAAAAATGATCTTTGATGGGAGCCACTGACCTTAGTTAGGGGAAATGTTTGACAAACTGGTGCATGGTGGGATCATTCAATAGCCCTATGTGGGAGGGAGCTAAAACACTTTAGTTCAGGACACCTCCATTTTTTTAATTAATTAAATACAGCTTATCTGTGAAGTAAGAGGGGGGATAAATCAGGGGGGGTGATTCTGATTACCTTTGGGCTTGGTTGGGGTCAGAGTGGGGTGGGGTGGTAATATGGGTGGTGGTGGGTGGAAAGAAATTAATAATTTTTTTTACAGAGGACAACCAAATTTCTCCATAAAGAAAAAAAACAATGCTTTTACTTGATATAGTAAAATTGACATGTTCATTGGACAATATATAATGGATTATGTGTTGTATCGGGTGGGAGTGGATGGGGGGGAAGGGTGGAGAGTCTCAAGTGAGGGCACATGGGGCCAGGGATTATAACGAACCGCCTCCTGACAAAAAGTCCTGGGTTTGGTCCCGATGAGGCCAATGGTGTTGTGCACTTTGGGCCAAGGCACTTTACCTCAATTGCCTCTCTCCACCCAGGCGCTAAAATGGGGAGTGTTAGGAATATGTCCATTGAGCGCAGCGCCCAGGTATGATGCCGTGGGCATTTTGAAGGCAGCTGAATTCTTCTAAGTGGCAGCGGAATAATGTAACGCACTTTCCTTATCATTATTGAAAGGGCGCGATATAAATGTCACATTATTTAAGTTAACATACATTGCTAGACATCTAAATGAACAATCATTTCTTACAAATTTGGGGTTTTACAAAAACTATGATGTAAAATAAAGTAGGGGGATGTAAAATGGAAGCATCTATAGGACTACTTGTACAAGATTACATACTCGCTCTTCCTTATCATTGAACTCATGGTGTAGGCAGGTCATTATTGACACCAGAAGGGCTGATGAGACTTTCTGGGAGTAAAACGAAACATTTTGAAGCGGAGCGGGGGGAGGAATATGAAAATGCACACTTTCTCGACAAAACATCACCACTGGATATTGCCTTTGAAATGGTGGGGGGGGTCGTGAAAGGGTATCGAGGATGTTCTGCTCTGAGGGGAGAATTTGGGCCCTTCTCTATGATAGACACTGTACAAAGGGCATTTCCTGGGGGTGCTGGCAGGGAGAAAAGAAAGGACTATGATGAGCAGATGTGCTGGGGACACCCCCCTATTTTTTACATCTGATTATTTTGGGTCAGAAAAAAGTTCATATTTTTGATTAATGAAAGTAAAAAGTAAATTTAAGTCCAAAAAAGTATTCCATGTAGTTATGAAAAAATTCTCCAACTATGGTCGACCACAGTTAAATGCATGTCTAATGGGACAATTTTAATTTTAGTCACATTGTTGCTGACCCAACAATTTAATAATTCAAACTTTGTTACTACGATGTTTGGGGACACTATATCTATATGTGAGGGAGATATTAAATATGATGTGGAAAATCGGGACCATGATAAGGTAAACCACTTACGGAGACGTTGGGTTAGGGAAATTTTTATGGGGTTATGACCTGGAGAAAACTATTGTGTTTGTGTCATTCTTGCATATTTGCTCATACCAAATCTCAATTTTGATGGAAAATGGTGGAAAAGGTTGTCGATGGAGTCACTCATCATTAAGGAAAGAAAAAAAGCTCAGTTAATTCATTGGGCAAAAATAGAAACATGTGATCCCCTATGATAACTTGTCCCTCCACAACATTCACAAAGTCAACTTGAAGTTGTCGCCCATGTGATAATTTTTTTTTTGGGGAATACGCTGAGGGGACTCAAAGTAAAAACAAATTGTCATTACCATTATAGTAAATACAATAAGAGAACAATTCTGAATCTAACCTGAAGATACGGAAGTAATCCCTCATGACACGGAACCAAGCAATGCATGCGTTAACATGGCTACCCGTTGACTACAGTCAGTGACAGGAATGATGGTGTGTTTGACGATGTTTATGTGTATAGATGAAACATAGAATATGCGATTAAACCCACTGCCATGGTCGTGACAAGTATGATAAATTATAAAGGCCACGACACAAAACAGTTAGGCAAGTGCATTTCACAAACAAAACCAGGCGAATCGTGTATTCGCTGACCAGGTATTAAAAACTCTACAGGCTAAGCAGTATAAGCACGATATCGGTTCATCTTCGATCAACGATGCGGCGATCCTTCTTCGGCCGGGCGGCCAACATTCCGCTCAGCACACAATTCCATCCGTTCTTTTGTGCAACTTTGTTTCGTACCTATCTGAAGAAGGCTTTATTTCACCATTTACATCAGGAATTAAGTAAATATATGCCACTTTCTCCGACCTTTTTCGGGGTACAGGAGACGCCAGATGATTACGTTTACACAGTGTTGTTGAACACCATCACAACAGCTGATTAGGCTTGTACACACCGGATTGTACCTTTTTAGCAGCGGTTTTGAGTATCAACGTTCGCACACGTGACGATTTTATATGTTAATCGACGGAAGTGAGGAAATATGATACCGAGTTGAGTTTTATATGTGATAGATTTCCAAGAATTGGGCAATCCAATTAATTTTCGAGGGAAAACGTGCACATTAAACAAGGGTGAGAAAACCGCCATGACTGATTTATAATTTAAAGAATTTTATCTCGCACAATTATGTACTCCCAGGGGTGCGCCACTTTTTTTAAACGATACGGGATCTGCCCGGCGGCCTACCCCAACATTGACCGGAAGGGGCGGATCCAGGATTTTTAATAGTGGGGCGGCACCAAATTGTTCATTTTGTTACCAGTCGGGGGGGGGGGGAGGAGAGGGGAGGGGGTCGGAGGGGGCAACATACTGCATATGTTGGGCGCCCCCTCTAAATACGCCCCCTCTAAATCCGCCCCTCTAAATCCGCCCCCCTCTAAATCCGCCATGCATGGACGTCGTCTTTAAGGCGCCGAGGAGGACCAGCACCCACAGATCGATTTCTCGTTACTCCCTCAACCAGGTCCAAGGGGTGAAAGCAGAGGATGCATGCGTAACAGGGATTTTAAAAAAATCCAAAAAGATGTGGTTAGTAACCAACCTATCTTTAGATTTGAAATTAACTATGCCAGATTTGAATATTTTTAAATCTATAATATTTAATTTTAAATCTAAAAATGGGTTGGTCACTAACTACAATCTCTTTGGATTCATTTTAAATCCCTGTAATTTAGAGCAATGGTCCTGTAAATCTTTCACCCCAAAATGTTGCTCAATTTTCACTCAAAGACTCTTTTATATTTTGGGCAATTTGTCTGCTTATCACCCACGAACCCCGATTTTGGCACATTCTCTATCACCAAATACCCCTAGGTTTGAAAGCGCCAGCCTTAAACCCATATCAGTATTTCATACAGTGTCAGTGCCCAATCAGGGGTGAAATTCTTTTCTTTTTTCGTGCGCTTCGCGCAAAATTCAAACATTTAGTCATTTGAAAGACTATTTTCAGATTAAAATTCAACGTGATTATTACCAAATGGTACAGCATTTGTGAAAATGTTTGGTTTGCTCCATTCCGATACGTGTCTGTGCTGCTTTTTTACAGACGCTAACTTGTATTACCTATAATAGACATTTCCCAAATTTATCAACAATGGCAAAATATATTTTTGTTATTTTTAATTGTACGAAAATTTTCAAGGTAGACAATTCTCAAAATTCCTCTACAAAAATCCTGTTGAGTACACATCATCATCGGGGCGGAAATTGCCTTCACACACCAAATATAATACCCAGTGGCGGCACCGGGGAGGGGTAATGGGGAAATTTCCCCCAAGTATGTTTTCTTTCCTCCCTCAGTTTGGACCCCTCCCGGCCAGAAGGAAAAAAGTGGATTTGGGGGGAAAAATATGCGATTTGGGGCTGAAAATAACCCAATTTTTGCAAAACTCAGCAATTTTGGACACAATTAGTTCCAAATCTCAAACACTTTTGGCCTTCACCCAATTTCACTTTCCCCCGTTCCCCACCTCCCCTCCGAAAAAGCATTCTGGCACTGAATAGCTCTGAATATACCGGTGCATGGTCATTGAAACTGACAAAATTAAAATTCAAACATCGACTAAGAATTTCACCTTGCTTTTGGCAATAGGCCTACAAAATTGAAGATATTTTAATGATATAAAATTATTCGATCAGCCAGTTTATTCACAACATAGTTAATTTCAAAACAAATATCATAAGGCTCGTAAACAGAATTTCGCATTCATGTTGCAAAAATCAAAAACATAATGTCTAAAATTATCAATTCATACTTACAACCAGGGCCGTAGCCAGGGGGGTGCGTCGCACCCCCCCAATAATGACAAAGGTCCAGTTTATGATGTTGAAAGTCCGCTTTGTCATATTGAAGGTCGTTTTTTTAATGTTAAAGTTTGCCGCTTGCCTAAATGTATGTTGTTTCAATGGTTGTCTTGCATTGTATAAGAAGTTGTGAATACTATTGTGTTACGCATGGCTGTCGTCATGTTGTCATCCCCCCATTTTTTTGGGTCATTTGGGTCAACCAGCGAGTGCAGCGAGCCGAAAAAAATTGGTTTTTGGTACGCAAAGGTCCACTTCTGGAAAAATCAACCCCCCCCCCCCCCCCCCCCCCGCAGAAAGTCCTGGCTCGTTGCGGGCCCTGCTTACAACCCCGAACTTACAACTGAGGTGATTTTTTTGCTACTCTGTTGTTTTGTATTTCATTTTGCATTTGTACGATATTTTGAGTATCTTCTCTGATATGACCAAATAAAGCTCGGCCCTTTTTACACAATACATTATGCATAGGCTTCTATTACCGGTACTTTGTTTGTGGCATCAATGGACTTCCGCTGTGTTATTTTCTCCAGGACTTTTTATGTCACATATTGACACAAAGAAATTGAATTTGCATAACAACGGACCAGCCGCAAGTTCTTGAAGTGTTTGCACTAATAATGTTTGCTGTAGTTAATTAGTGCATAGTGTATACCACCCTGTAGGCTTAGACTGGTACCCATCACGGTAGTGCTTTGCAGATAGTTAAAACCCGACGGCTGTAATACAAAAGATATGGGGCACCAGCGAACATTAGCTGATAAACACATGATTGCACTTGTATCGGAATGTGAGTGCATACATATTCATGATACAGGCAAGGGGGAAACCTGGTGCCAATGCTTGCATTTTATTGGTCCACTCGACATTCCACAGTATCTCTCCTCATGCATAACGAATATGCATGAGTATCGCCGATATTGGTCGCTTGATGAATTATTCGCGTATCGAGAACAGACCCAGTTCATTGGTTGGTCACGCGCTCATATATTATGCATGTATATTGGCAATTAATGACCTCATTAATTGATCAGCTTCGATCACCCAAAGGTTGTGGCCGCTTTAATCACCGCCGATTGGCCACACGGGGCATACATATGCATGTAAATCGATCACCGGTGTGCAAGTTCTGCTTTAATAATATAGATACTAATTAAATGAAGATCACAGTCTTAAAAAGACAAAAAGAGA
The DNA here is from genome assembly GCA_023653785.1 of Ophioderma brevispina. Taxonomy (NCBI): domain Eukaryota; kingdom Metazoa; phylum Echinodermata; class Ophiuroidea; order Amphilepidida; family Ophiodermatidae; genus Ophioderma; species Ophioderma brevispina. The sequence goes on from JAMKCH010000303.1 coordinate 123,656, forward strand.
GGAAGGTATGTTATATTGTAATGTATTGAAAGATGCTGAAATTCCTGTCTGTTGTGTGTATAATATACAAAAAAAATGATCACCTTGTGACTCGGGGCAAGTAAATATTATTCCACTAGTTCTTAGGCCTGGTGGAATGGAACACTAAATACAAATTGCAAATACAAGTCCAAATAAAATGGATGTTTGTTTGCAGTAAGTAGCTCAAAAACCAAAATGCAACTGTGCTTTTGTTATTGTTTTATTTTAAATTATACCAAACATTAAGTCAAACTTCTGGTAGTTTTACTGTATAATTCTTAATTAAAACAAAAAAATATTGATTTGGGATCACCTGCATTAAAAGTAGTATTCTATTTACTGCCCATTATTCAAAATCGCGCTCTTTGATTGGTTAGTTTACTGCCCATTATTCTGCGATAATGGGTCGCGATTACGCCCTAGTGTGTGATGCAAAGCGCACATTCTTTTCGGCGCGTGTCACCATCACTATAGGCGCACGCGCTAACCTTTATGCAGAGGAAACAGGTCGCGCGCTGTAAAGACGTAAGCAACTGTTGCGTTTTTAGTAAGAAATTGCCATTTTTTCTGTTATTAATTCATCTATTTGGGTAATAGAATAGAAATAAAGGGTGCGATGTCATGTTTATGCCGAATAATGTATCCTCGGCAGTAAAAACATTTGAATAATGGGTCTCGGCTTCGCCTCGCCCATTATTCATGTTTTTACTTGCCTCGGACACATTATTCTTGCATAAACATGAACATCTTACCCTTTGTTCCTTAAATATCTTTCTGGCATTTTTTTTATCTTCAAATGAGTTATTAGTATGAAAACATGTGGATGTGATCTTAGACTCCGGGGTACAGGGGCCTCAATATTGCATATGATATAAGTGGACTGATAACCCTAATCAGTTCTCTCAGAGGGACAATAATCATGAAATTCATGGAAATTTGGGGAATTTGACTGACTGCTGAAACTAATGGAACAGCCACAAGTCTCTGTTGAGGGACAAATGTGTGGACAACACTCTAATGTGGAGGGACAATTTACCCTTCCCCTATTCCCCAATGCCTCCAAGATGCCAATGAGGAATATAATGAAGAAAGAAGTGTTGAACAAATAAAGGATGGTTGGTTTTCAAAGGTCTCGGTTTACTTTCAACAAGGGGGTTTTTATGGTTACACCTGCTTAAGGCTGAGACAACAAGACTGTTTGGAATTGAATTTCCCAATGCTACATGTATTTATTGGCAATTGCGACATTATAAAGTTTTAAGTTATGTTTTATCACAAGAAGCAGCACTTAATACCTATTTTTTTTAATTTTCAATAAAGAATGTCTTGAAGTTGATTTTCAATGCCAACTTTGCTGATATCAGGAGAGCCGAAACTGGCCCAACAGGACTTTCAACTGCCTCAGATATTGGCCATAACTCCTGAACCAGACCCCCAAATTACACCAACTAAAAATCTCATGAAAACTGGATCATTCCTAAAAAGAATCGGTTAAAGTCCAGTTGAGATGCTCATTTTTGTGCACATTTTTAAAAAATTGGACAATGAATTTCCATTGCCTGATAAGTACCTTTACCGTGGAAACACCAAAAGCCCTCTGGAGCTTTGCTAAATCAGAAAATCGAAAAAGATCATCAAAAATCAGATTTTTGCATGTCTGTAACAATGTCAAGTATTGCTATCCTAACATACCCTGCAAATGGTATCCCCCAGCTGTTTGAAAGTCGAATTAAACACACCACTGCTTAAAAATGCTTTAAAAATAAGAGACGATTTGCATAGGGTCAAACAGCTGTGATCCTCATAGCATCAATAATCAGCATCAGCTATGTCATTCCAATGCTGAATGAAACTGCAACATGTTTCCATGCTGGATTATGGCTTAAGCCGTGTTTTATCAATTTACAGCTACTTTTGAGGTGTTTCAACGAAAATTTGGTAAAATATGGCTTTGGACATGAAAATTAGGGTCTCTGGAACTGAAATGGTCCTAAAATGGGGATCACCGGAACTGATAAAGAGCCTGAAAATGAGGGTCTTGTGGGCGGCATGCATTAGTTTTTAGCATAACCAACCCCACAAAACAACTTTGATCGATTGTTGTCTCGCCTGAACTTTGTTCAGCAGAGACTTAGTAATCACTTTTCTGTCTGTCCTTCCATGTTCACTACTTGTGTACGATTTATTTATTACAAAGCATTTATATAGCGCTCCACGAAGAACGGAGCGCTTTACAAAAAAATGACAGAGGAGGAAAAACAAAGAACAAAATTAGGGAACAATTGAGTTTTCAGCTGTCGCTTGAACACAGGCAAGGACTGCACTTCACGGAGAGATACAGGGAGATCATTCCAAAGACGAGCAGCAGCGATTGTAAAGCACGTTTGCAAGATCTCGAAACAATGAGCCGGGTACGATCTGATGATGAGCGCAGTCGTTGCCTATATTCAGCAGGATCCGTGTTCTGGAGATGCATCATGGTTGATAGATAACTAGGAGCCATATCATTTAAGGCTTTGTAGATGTACAGCATGAGTTTGTATAGCCAATGCAGTTCCCTAAGCAAGTCAGTAGAGGACTGGTCCCGTCCGCAAGCCATCACCAACCGCGCAGCCTTGTTCTGCAGGCGTTGAAGACGAGTAAGCTAGGTCAGCCTCACGCATGCCAAGAAGAAGAGAGTTTGCGTAGTCAAGACGGGAAAGAACCAGTCCTCTAACAACATGCCGACACGCATCAGTGGTGATGAAACGCAGTATACGCCAGAGGTTATGTATGTGAAAATTTACTGATTTACAAATAGAGTTGACTTGAGAATACTTAGTGAGAGACTCATCGAAGGTGACGCCAAGATTCTTGATTGATGTTGATCTCTGGATGGATAATTCTCCTAACTTCAAAGTTATGTTGGAAAGAGCAGCAGAAACATTTCTATTAGCGATAAGAAAAAAACTCTTGTCCTATCCTGCTTTAAACGAAGCGTGTTATGAATCATCCGTGCATTGATGACATCAATACAAGAAGATAACCTGGCGAGCACACGTTGACAATCACCCTCAGATCTGGGATCAAACTCGGCATAAGCGTGGAAAGAAATATCAAAAGCACGCACGATATTGCCAATGGGGGATGTATATAAAATAAACCCATGGGGGCCGATGATTGAGCCCTGCGGCAACGAATATCTCAAAACATGGTCATCAGAGAATTTGCCATCAATAGACACTTTGGTCATGCGATCTCTTAGGTAGGTGGAAAACCATGATTTAGCCGTGTGCTTGATGCCAAATTTTCATTCCAGTCTGCCTAACAAAATATCGTGATCGACTGTATCGAAGGCAGCAGATATGTCAAGAAGGACCATGAGGACAGCTTTATTTTTATCAAAGGAGCAGAGAAGATCATTCTTGACCTTAAGAAGAGCAGTCTCTGTACTATGGTGACACTTTTATGCAGATTGAAGATGCTCACCAAGATTATTGCTGTCCACATGGTCCATAACTTGACGTGACGCTGCCTTCTCAATGACTCTAGAGAGAAAGGGTAAGTTGGCTATAGGCCGATAGTTCTTAAGACAGTTTCTGTCAGCATTGCTCTTCTTAATCACGGGTGTAATAATAGATTCTTTTAGAGCAGAAGGGAAAATGCCGCTGGAAAGAGAAGCATTAAAAATTTTAGTGATTAAGGGAGCCAAGATGTCAAGGTTCTTTTGACAAGCCAAGATGGGATTGTATCCAAGGACAAAGATTTATTTGGAAATTGTCTAATTATATCAGCAACGTCGTCACTTCCAAGCAACTGAAATTCGGATAGAAAACATTGAGATACAGTGTCATATTCACTTAGATTGGCACTAGCAGAGGCATCTTTAGAACTAACATCATCCCGGATCTTTTTGACTTTCTCTATGAAAAAGTCAAGAACTTGTTGGCAAGGTCATGTTTGGAATCAGGTAAGATCTCGGCAGGATTATTAAGAAGGCCGTTGATAGTGCAATACATTTCTTTAGAGTTAGAAGAGATGCACTTATCAGTGAAAAACCTGATCTTAGATTCCATTATGAGTTTGCCCACCAGTTCCTTCTGCAGTCTAAATTGTTCTTTGTCCTCTTCGGACCGACCTTTCTTCCATCGGCGTTCCAGTCTGCGCCTTTCATGTCTTGCTTCGTGGATCACATCGTTATACCAGGGAAGCCTATGCTTGACGACCATGGTCTTTGTGATCAGAGGGCACACTTCACTTAAAACAGAAGATGTTATGGTGTTGAAGGATTTCATAAGGACATCAGGATCGTCAGAAGTGGGAAATGATTCAATGTTGGCATTTAACAAATTGCGAAACCCCTGATGATCGTTTTTGCCATATTCACGAAAAGGTTTGGTTATGGTAAGGGGCTTAGGTTTGGTACAGCGGAGGGAACATTTTATTAGATGGTGGTAATCAATAAGTCAGCACTCCTGAGAGCATCTGGATCAACTTCAACATTATGAACAAGATTATCTGGAGTTCTGTAAAGGCTACGTTGATGTAACTTGGTGGAAAGAAGCGGGTTGATGAGTTGTTGAACCGATTAGATTTTGGGCATAAATTATGCTAATTAAGTATCAATTTGCATAATTTACAAAAGTTTTCTGGAGTTTGGTAAGGCGTATAGTGATGTAACTTTGTGGAAGGAAGCAGGCTGGAGAGTTCTCGACCTGATTACATTTTGGGCATATTTCGGGCAAATTAAGTATGCAAATGAGCTAATTAATGTGCAAAAATCAGTGTAGTTGCTATAATTTTGAAATGGTACATCGTATAAGCAAAATTCCTTTGCTGCATGAAAGCCTATCATGGTGCGCATCTTTTTTGCAATTTGAAAGTATGTGATATATGCGGCTTAGGAATGCAAATGAGCTAATCAAATATGCGTAATTGCTGTATCTCTGAAACTGTACATCGGATAGGCAAAATTCCTTCGCTACATGAGACTAGTCTGCCTTGCATCTTGTGTGAATCATAGTTAGGTCAAAGTGCATGTGGGCCAATTAAAGGGGTATTAGACACTTATGTTTAAAGGGGGATGACCCGATTTAAAGAGACATGAGGACATTTCCAGAGAGAAGCGCCCTCAATTTTTTTTCAACCCAGGGTTTTTACATATTTGGAATGCTTACCAATGTATTAGATCACACCTGAAGTGAATAAACCGAATACTCAGTCTTTTGTAATAAGATGATGATTAAGTAATGTCTGTTGTACACGACAGAAATTTTAAAACATGGATTCCTAAGGGGATTAAGATAGCAGGCCAGTTCAAAACAAGGTTTGCCGTTTTCTTTCGTGCTTGTTTGTCCAATAACCTTTGAAATGTTCTCGGTAGGTGATCTACAATCGGTCAAGTGAAATTTGAGAGAAATTTGTATCCTCAAAAAAATCTCCTCCTGTCACTTTTAGTCTAATTTTTTCATCTTGATAGAATGGCCTTCATCCGAAAACCCCATCTGTAAAGTTTCGCCCCAATATTTCCACTCATTAGAAGTGAGGGCAAAAAACGTGATTTTGTAATCCCCATAAAGCACTGTGTGAAATTAATATTGGTCGACCAAAATGGGACATTTTTTTGCTCATAACATCCAAACTAAACATCCTTTAGCCCTAAGAGGGTAAATGAGAAAAATAGTAGCTTCTGATACCAAAATTTTGACCACTTCCGGTAAAATCTGAGGTCCGTGGGGACGAGGCTATCATAGCGATTGGACCATAAACCTTTAAACAACAAAGCTCAAAAAAGGAAAACAAAATGTAACATTTCACTTTCAATAGTGTATGACTTGTAAGTTTCATGGGGTTTCACATCAGCAAAACCTGGTTGTTAAATATATATTTGGCACATATATCACAAAAATCATGAAAGTCATTCACACTTCACTCATAACAGCACTGCTCCAATAAATCCATGTGACTTTGTAACAGGACCAACCTCATTAACAGCCTTTCGTATGACAACTAAGCTGCCATATTGTGGATGGCTGACCACAGAGGTTTCACAGGATGTCAATAATGCCTTTGCTCCAGATTGAATGGTAAAAATCCAAAAATTGCACTTAGTCAAGGCTAACAAACAAAAATCTATCAGGACGCACCATTATGCATCAAGGGGGGTTCGAAGAGAAATCGCTTACTAGTATGGAAGAAATACATCCCACTGATAGGCAAAAAATACATCGGTCCTCGGACCGCTTGTGTCGCCTGCCGTCGCGGTTAGTGAGGTTAGTGAATGATAGGCCTAACATGACCTTTGACCTTGATATGTGACCTTGGACCTCAAACAAATGAGGGTTTGCATGTAAACTCCATAAACCAAGTTGGTTCCAATTGAACTTTCAACTTTTTAATGAGGTTGATTTTACATTTTCAGCCTATCTTACAACTTGACCTCACATGACCTTTGGCCTTGGTGTGTGACCTTTGACCTCATCAACAAACGGGGGATGCCATGTTGCACCTTGACCCAAGTTTGGTTTAAATCTATCAAAGTATGAGGATATTACAGGCAAATGTTAACCCTTTTTCACAACAACAACAACAACAGACAACAACAGACATCAACAGTGGACAAAGTGATCCCTATGGGTCTTCCTGCCTTAGGGCAGGTGACACAATAAAAAAAAAAAAAAAAAACTGCCATCCTAAAATAAAAATTCCTTTAAAAAGGAAAGGGGCGCCCCAAGGAGTGAGTCTTGTTTGGGTTGTTCTATGTGGTTGGGAAATACTTAGACATGTAAAGAAAGAAACGGTAGACAGAATATCAGATTGAATTCGTGAAGTTTTATTGCAACTTGCTTAGTACAAAAGTGTTTTAAATAAGTATAAAAATAGGTATATTGAAATACAAGAATATAGTATGAACAGTTTAGTTGTTGTGGAAAGTTGCAATTTCGTATAGGAGCCAATACCAAATTAGCGTATTATAGGGAAATATAATGAAATTAGGAAGCAATAGTTTTGTAGCTAAATACAAGGTAAAATTGTTTAAGTGTGTAAACATATGAAATTATACTAAGACAATATTTGGTTGTTTGTTAATCTTTTACCGCACTTCTAAGAATTGGAAATGGTTTATATCAGCATTTTAGGGAGTGGGATTTGTTTATTGAGGCTATGTTTGCAAAACTGTTTGGCAGAAACAGCGGATGGGGTGGATTTTGATAGTTGCCTTTTGTTGTGGTCAATGATAGGTTTAACATGACATTTCACCTTGATAGTGACCTTTGACTTCAGAAACAAATGAGAGTGTGCTTGTAAAACCATAAATGGAGTTTGGTTTTAATTGAATAGCATGTTTTCCAAAGAGGTCAATGTTACATTTTCAGCTTATTTTACAACGTGACTTCACAAGACATCTGACTGGTATGCGGCTTTTGAGCTTATTAACAAATGAGGTATTCTATGTTGCACCTTTGATTAAAGGTGTCCATCAAAGTATGAGGATATTACAGGGATGTGAACTTTTTTTTCTGAATTGACAAAAATAACAGACATGAACAACAGACAACAGTGGATGAAGTGATCTTGACATGTGTTTCTATTTTAGGGCAGGCGACACACAGCTGTTTGACCAATGCGAAATTGGCGCTTTATTTTTAGAACAAATTTAATAAGGGAGATACAATTTTGACAACTGATTTAAGTGGTACATGCAAGAAGCTATTAATCTGCAAAAATCAGGCAAATCTTGCGGGAATCTTGCCTTATAGGCCTAGCAGAGGTCATGATTTGTACGTGATATCGCCCCTATTGCCATTATCCATAGAAAGAACGGACATGGAAAACGAGAGGTTTGAAGAAAAGAAAAATCATATTTGTTGCCAATGAAATTCGTAAAAATTACACAGGATGTACTTAATGGAGTAAATAATCCAAATCAGTTGTCCAAAATGTGTGTCGCCAGTGATAATTTGTGTTTTTATTCTGGTTTTTGGATAATAATAAGCTTTCCAAAAAGTGTGGACACAAGATTTGGGATGATATGCAGGGACACGGATGTTAACCATAAGAATGTATAAAATTGATTGCTAAATGTGAAGGAAGATTAGATTTTGTTGTGTGAAAGAAATAAATACTAGCTTAAGAGACACTGGCACATTTGAAAAATAGATGCGCCCTCCAAGATTTTTCAAAACAAATTTTTGCATTGGTTGTATCGCTGTAAGGCCTTTATATACAAAAGCCCTACCCAAAATGATTAAGACCAAATCAGAACGAACGATTTTATAATAAATTAAATCTATTTTATAATTTAACGTCGCCGCGACGTTAAATCACAGACGACGAAAAATGGCGTTAAAACAAGAAACACGCACGCGTATGATGTTTCCCACGCTATGCACACGGTTTTGATCCGTCTATAACCTTTGTGGTTTATATCGTGAGTACGAGTACAAAATATTCATGTAATATATACACATTTGTGATTTCCAAGTTATGGAACTTAAAAGTTTTTTTTGGCCTAACAAATTACCTGGATGTCTTATCCTCTATCCAATGTCCATATCTGTTTTTGGGGTATGTTATTTTTATGTGTAAAATATATCTGTTCTTCCAATGGCCTAGGACATCATTTGAGAGGCAAATTGAAGAATTTCATATTTTGTGAAAATGTGGCCAGTGCCGCTTAAATTAAATTTGTGGAGGAGTTAGGAGTTTTTGGTGTCTATTAGTAAGTGTGAAGTTCTTTTTAAATGAATACATATAGTGCTAAGTGTAAATTTACAAACTGAAAGGGGGGTAATCAAATCATAGGTGTGTGATTATACTTACGCAACAAACATACGCATTGAGACACCTACATACACACGACACGTTCATACTCAGGCGCGGATCGGGAGGGGAGGGAGGGGGGCGCGGGCTCCCGGTAATCTGCAAAATCTTTGCAAATTCAGCCCATTTTAGCTTGTTTGGACCAGTTAAAGGCTTTCCGCCCCCGGTAATTTTGACATTTTTAAAATCATGGATCGACATTGATACTTACATACATACGTATACGACCTTTCATACTAAGGGAATACAAACATACCTCAAAGGAATGCACGCACAAACTTGCATAAGTAGGTAACATGCCTGCTTATGTAAGGTACATAGGGACATTTATAGCATGTACCTATGTATCTGACATATTGGCGGAATAGTACAACAGGTGCCATGTAGTACGTACGCAGATAGTAATGGCGTAACAGATAAGTGCGTGCAGACGTTACATCACAGGTACGTGTAAACATATTCAGGATACCTAGTGCAGGTACTTGCATACATGTGCAGGTAGTGCGTGGCATACGCATGTTTGTGCGCAGCATACACAGGGGCATGTGCAGGTGTAATAGAATGCACATGTTACTGCCATATTCAGGGACATACATATATATGAGGGTAAATGCATACATACGCAGGTAAATCCGTTTCAAGTTAAAAAAATAAAAGCAGAATATTTTTATGTAGGTTTGGTACTGATTTGTCGCCATGCAAAATCATATTGCCAGATTTTGTTCTTGATTGAGGGAAACATTTAGTTTCTGTATTTTGTATAATATAAATAAATTATTGTATGGTACATGTTTGCTAATAAAATATGTGGAATATTTTTTTTTTTTTTTTTAATTTTATTACATTTTTCTTAAACATACTACTTCCACACTTAGAAACTGGCCTTATAACTATTACAAGGTATTTTTTCTTTATGTATTACCAGCATAGCAATATACCTTGCAAACGAATTGCTTAATAGTCAATCAAAGTAAATGGCCAGTTTTGCCATATCTTATAGAACTTGGGAAGGTTCATGTTACTCACTGCCTGATATTTCATCACATTATAGTAAGTTGATTTCTTTTTTAAAAATATCTATCTTGGGATGCTTTTTCCAAGATATTTGCCTCTATAAAGATGATATTTTGCCAATGACCAAATTAATGTCGATAGTATCGTGCTTATTACCAAAAAGAATTAATCCTTTGTCTCCCCATCCCAATTTCAACATTAAAAATTAAACCTTGCACCAATCTTTAAATCAACCCAAAAGTTCCCTAGAGATGGACAATCAACGAATATATGCTTGATTTGTTTCTTGGTTTACCCCTTGCAGACTTTACAGAGGTCAATTGTCTTTTAAACTCCTAATTCAACATTATATTTGTTTCTAAGTTTTTTGGTTTTAGTCTATACTGAAACCCAACCTCATTTTGTGTCACTGAAAATTTACAGTTTTAAAGCCCAAGTCTTCCATTCAGTATTTAAGTATTTTGTAATATTTTTGGAATATGTAGGTATATGTGTGCATGTGTGAAAGTGTTTGTACCTGTGCGTATGGTGTACCTGCATTTCTTGTACCTGCATGTGCATGTATCATGTCACGTACCAGCAAATCATGTAACATTGTTGATACTAGTTGTAGATTAGTTGCAACCTGTGTATGTACCATCGTAGCATGCATGCATGCAGCATGCAAGCTGCATGCATGTTGTATGTATGCATGCAATGCATGCTGTTTTTATGTAATTGTAGTGGGCATGTACATTATGAACAACCTATTGTATGAATAATTTGGACTTGCTGAAAAGTCGAAGGTTAACACTGCCCGCAATCTAGTGCCATTGCACATAATGAAAGGGCCAAAATCAAAAATACGCATTTACTTGGGCCAGATCACTACAAACTAAGCCCACCTTATTTTTTGTTGGTAGTTTTATGATATACACAATAGTCAGGAGGTGTGCTAAATTAAATTTTGTTGCGGTCACCTCGAAATCCAGATGGCGGCCAAAATGGCCGCCGTTTTGGCTAACTACAAGTATTTTGAGGGATGTCCTACGTGATCCTTCATGTAATACCCTGTTGTTCTTGGTGTCATATTGAATATAATTTAATTATCTACACAACTGATGCTACCCACTTTTGTGGGTTTCGCGTTGTTATCTACACACCGTTTTGTGGGCCCAAAACAAAGGCATTATTTTGCCATTTTTTTTTCAAAAAATGATGCGGACTGAATTACGTTCTCCCCCATATAACAAAATTGTTCTTCATACTTGGCTCAAGCTTCTCAGGAATTTGGCCCTATATAATATCATTTTTGTGTGAACAGCACAGGATCATAGCCAGTTTAATTTAAAAGTTAGTGTCCAGAAGAATGGGTTGCTTAAGCACAAAAAAACTCCATTTTTTGCACATTTCTCTAGACACTGAAATTTTGTGTCAATACCAGAGAAAATGCTATAATGACAGTTTTGATCACCTAACTCTAATAAAATTTGATTTCAGTTGCTGCAATTGCCCTTGCTGATTCAATTTTTGCGGTAACCTCTAAATCCAGATGGCGGCCAAATGGCCGCTGCTTTGAACAAACAATTTTTTAAGGATCACCGTTTGAAGAAAGCCTCTCCAATCAGCATGTGATCGGTGTCATTTTAAAGCAATAAAAATTTCTACAGGAATATACCATAACTTACGAATGGGGGTTTAAGGTGGTATATGCA